>JAKWBO010000434.1:0-25000 GCA_034336685.1 Luscinia luscinia
AATGGCCGAATCCACCCGTGGATGGGCGTAAAGAAGTGTCTGTGTTTCCCTCTGGGTGTGCTGCAACGGCCGGCCCACCCGTGGGTGGGCGTGCAGAAGTGTCTGCGGGTGCCTCTGGGTGTTCTGCAATGGCCAGCCCACCCGTGGGTGGGCGTGCAGAAGTGTCTGTAATTGCCCCTGGGTGTGCACAGCGGCCGGCCCACCCGTGGGTGGCTGTGCAGAAGTGTATGGGTTGCCTCTGGGTGTGCCGCAACGGCCGTCCCATTCGTGAAGTGGGCGTGCAGAAGTGTCTGGTCTTGGCCCTGGGTGTGCCGCAACGGCCGACCCACCAGTGGGTGGGCGTGCAGAAGTGTCTTCGCGTGCCTCTATGTGTGGAGCAACGGCCGGCCCACCCGTGGGTGGGCGTGCAGAAGTGTCTGCGGGTGCCTCTTTGTGTGCAGCAACGGCCGGCCCACCCGTGGGTGGGCGTGAAGAAGTGTCTGGGTTTGCACCTGGATGTGCCGCAATGGCATGCCCACCTGTGGGAGGGCGTGCAGAAGTGTCTGTAATTGCCCCTGGATGTGCCGCAACGGCCGTCCCACCCGTGGTTGGGCGTGCAGAAGTGTCTGGGCTTGGCCCTGGGTGTGCCGCAACGGCCGACCCACCCGTGGGTGGGCGTGCGAAAAGGGGTTTGCGGGAGCCTCTGGGTGTGCAGCAACGGCCGCCCCACCCGTGGGTCGGCGTGCAGAAGTGTCTGGTGTTGCCTCTGGGTGTGCCGCAACGCCGGCCCACCCGTGGGTGGCCGTGCAGAAGTGTCTGGGTTTGCCCCTGGGTGTGCCGCAACGGCCGTCCCACCCGTGGGTGGGCGTGCAGAAGTGTCTGGGCATGGCCCTCGGTGTGCCGCAACGGCCGTCCCACCCGTGGGTGGGCGTGCAGAAGTGTCTGCGCGTGCCTCTGGGTGTGCACCAATATCAGGCCCACCCGTGCGTGAGCGTGCAGAAGTGTCTGGTGTTGCCCCTGGGTGTGCCGCAATGGCCGTCCCACCCGTGGGTGGGCGTGCAGAAGTGTCTGTAATTGCCCCTGGGTGTGCCGCAACGGCCGGCCCACCCGTGGGTGACCGTGCAGAAGTGTCTGTAGTTTGCCCCTGCGTGTGCCGCAATGGCCGAACCACCCGTGGATGGGCGTAAAGAAGTGTCTGTGTTTCCCTCTGGGTGTGCTGCAACGGCCGGCCCACCCGTGGGTGGGCGTGCAGAAGTGTCTGCGGGTGCCTCTGGGTGTTCTGCAATGGCCAGCCCACCCGTGGGTGGGCGTGCAGATGTGTCTGTAATTGCCCCTGGGTGTGCCGCAACGGCCGGCCCACCCGTGGGTGGCTGTGCAGAAGTGTATGGGGTTGCCTCTGGGTGTGCCGCAACGGCCGTCCCATTCGTAAGTGGGCGTGCAGAAGTGTCTGGTCTTGGCCCTGGGTGTGCCGCAACGGCCGACCCACCAGTGGGTGGGCGTGCAGAAGTGTCTTCGCGTGCCTCTATGTGTGGAGCAACGGCCGGCCCACCCGTGGGTGGGCGTGCAGAAGTGTCTGCGCGTGCCTCTTTGTGTGCAGCAACGGCCGGCCCACCCGTGGGTGGGCGTGAAGAAGTGTCTGGGTTTGCACCTGGATGTGCCGCAATGGCATGCCCACCTGTGGGAGGGCGTGCAGAAGTGTCTGTAATTGCCCCTGGGTGTGCCGCAACGGCCGTCCCACCCGTGGTTGGGCGTGCAGAAGTGTCTGGGCTTGGCCCTGGGTGTGCCGCAACGGCCGACCCACCCGTGGGTCGGCGTGCAAAAGTGTTTGCGGGAGCCTTTGGGTGTGCAGCAACGGCCGGCCCACCCGTGGGTCGGCGTGCAGAAGTGTCTGGTGTTGCCTCTGGGTCTGCCGCAACGTCCGGCCCTCCTGTGGGTGGGCGTGCAGAAGTGTCTGCGGGTGCCTCTGGGTGTTCTGCAATGGCCGGCCCACCCGTGGGTGGGCGTGCAGAAGTGTCTGTAGTTGCCCCTGGGTGTGCCGCAACGGCCGGATCACCCGTGGGTGGGCGTGCAGACGTGTCTGGTGTTGCCTGTAGGTGTGCAGCAACGTCCGGCGCACCCGTGCTTGGGCGTGCAGAAATGTCTGGGATTGCCCCTGGGTGTGCAGCAATGGCCGGCGCACCCGTGGGTGGGCGTGCAGAACTGTCTGTAATTTCCCCTGGGTGTGCCGTAACTGCCGTCCCACCCGTGGGCGTGCAGAAGTGTCTGGGCTTGGCCCTGGGTGTGCCGCAACGGCCGACCCACCCGTGGGTGGGCGTGCAAAAGTGTTTGCGGGAGCCTTTGGGTGTGCAGCAACGTCCGGCGCACCCGTGCTTGGGCGTGCAGAAGTGTCTGCGCGTGCCTCTGGTTGTGCCGCAATGGCCGGCGCACCCGTGGGTGGGCGTGCAGAACTGTCTGTAATTTCCCCTGGGTGTGCCGTAACTGCCGTCCCACCCGTGGGTGGGCGTGCATAAGAGTCTTGGGTTGCCCCTGAGTGTGCTGCAATGGCCAGCCCACCCGGTGTTGGGCGTGCAGAAGTGTCTGTAGTTGCCCCTGGGTGTGCTGCAAGGGCCATCCCACCCGTGGGTGGGCGTGCAGAAGTGTCTGTAATTGCCCTTGGGTGTGCCGCAATGCCCGGCGCACCCGTGGGTGGGCGTGCAGAAGTGTCTGCGGGTGCCCCTGGGTGTGCCGCAATGGCCGGTCCACCCGTGGATGGGCGTACAGAAGTGTCTGTGGTTCCCTCTGGGTGTGTCGCAACGGCCGGCCCACCCGTGGGTGGGCGTGCAGAAGTGTCTGGGTTTTCCACTGAGTGTGCCGCAACGGCCGGCCCACCCGTGGGTGGGCGTGCAGAATTGTCTGCGGGTGCCTCTGGGTGTGCAGCAATGTCCGGCCCACCCGTGGGTGGGCGTGCAGAAGTGTCTGTAGTTGCCTTTGGGTGTGCAGCCACGGCCGGCCCACCCGTGGGTGGGCGTGCAGAAGTGTCTGGGGTTGACCCTGCGTGCGCAGCAATGGCCGGCCCTCCCGTGGGTGGGCGTGCACAAGTGCCTGGCTTTGCCCCTAGGTGTGCAGCAACGGCCGGCCCACCCGTGGTTGGCAGTGTAGAAGTGTCTTCGAGTGCCTCTGGGTGTGCAGCAATGGGCGGCTTACCCGTGGATGGGCGTAGAGAAGTGTCTGGTATTGCCTCTGGGTGTGCAGGAACGGCCGGCCCACCCGTGGGTGGGCGTGCAGAAGTGTCTGGGCTTGGCCCTGAGTGTGCCGCAACGGCCGGCCCACCCGTGGGCTGGCGTGCAGAAGTGTCTGGGCTTGGCCCTGGGTGTGCCGCAACGGCCGGCCCACCCGTGGGTGGCCGTGCAGAAGTGTCTGTAGTTGCCCCTGCGTGTGCCGCAATGGCCGTACCACCCGTGGATGGGCGTACAGAAGTGTCTGTGGTTCCCTCTGGGTGTGTAGCAACGGCCGGCCCACCCGTGGGTGGGCGTGCAGAAGTGTCTGCGGGTGCCTCTGGGTGTTCTGCAATGGCCGGCACACCCGTGGGTGGGCGTTCAGAAGTGTCTGTAATTGGCCCTGGGTGTGCCGCAACGGCCGGCCCACCCGTGGGAGGGCGTGCAGAAGTGTATGGGGTTGCCTCTGGGTGTGCCGCAACGGCCCTCCCACCCGTGGGTGGGCGTGCAGAAGTGTCTGCCGGTGCCTCTGGGTGGGCAGCAATGGCCGGCCCACCCGTGGGTGGGCGTGCAGAAGTTTCTGTAGTTGCCCCTGGGTGTGCTGCAACGGCCGGATCACCCGTGGGTGGGCGTGCAGAAGTGTCTGGTGTTGCCTGTAGGTGTGCAGCAACGGCCGGCGCACCTGTGGGTGGGTGTGGAGAAGTGTCTGCGGGTGCCTCTGGGTGTGCAGCAATGGCCGGCCCACCAGTGGGTGTGCGTGAAGAAGTGTCTGGGTTTGCCCCTGGATGTGCCGCAATGGCCGGCCCACCTGTGGGAGGGCGTGCAGAAGTGTCTGTAATTGCCCCTGGGTGTGCCGCAACGGCCGGCCCACCCGTGGGTGGGCGTGCAGAAGTGTTTATGGTTGCCCCTGGGTGTGCCGCAACGGCCGGCCCACCCGTGGGTGGGCGTGCAGAAGTGTCTGGGCTTGGCCCTGGGTGTGCCGCAACGGCCGACCCACCCGTGGGTGGGCGTGCAAAAGTGTCTGCGGGAGCCTCTGGGTGTGCAGCAACGGCCGGCCCAACCGTGGGTGGGCGTGCAGAAGTGTCTGGGGTTGCCTCTGGGTGTGCCGCAACGGCCGGCCCACCCGTGGGTGGGCGTGCAGAAGTGTCTGGTGTTTCCTCTGGGTGTGCCGCAACGGCCGGCCCACCCGTGGGTGGGCGTGCAGAAGTGTCTGCCGGTGCCTCTGGGTGGGCAGCAATGGCCGGCCCACCCCGTGGGTGGCGTGCAGAAGTGTCTGTAGTTGCCCCTGGGTGTGCTGCAACGGCCGGATCCACCCCGTGGGTGGGCGTGCAGAAGTGTCTGGTGTTGCCTCTGGGTGTGCAGCAACGGCCGGCCCACCTGTGGGTGGGCGTGCAGAAGTGTCTGCGGGTGCCTCTGGGTGTGCAGCAATGGCCGGCCCACCCGTGGGTGGGCGTGCAGAAGTGTCTGCGGGTGCCTCTGGGTGTGCCGCAATGGCCGGCGCACCCGTGGGTGGGCGTGCAGAAGTGTCTGTAATTGCCCCTGGGTGTGCCGCAATGGCCGGCCCACCCGTGGGTGGCCGTGCACAAGTGTCTGTGTTTGCCCCTGCGTGTGCCGCAATGGCCGGCCCACCCGTGGATGGGCGTGCAGAAGTGTCTGGGCTTGCCCCTGGGTGTGCCGCAACGGCCGGCCCACCCGTGGGTGGGCGTGCAGAAGTGTCTGTAGTTGCCCTTGTGTGTGCCGCAACGTCCGGCCCTCCTGTGGGTGGGCGTGCAGAAGTGTCTGCGGGTGCCTCTGGGTGTTCTGCAATGGCCGGCACACCCGTGGGTGGGCGTGCAGAAGTGTCTGTAATTGCCCCTGGGTGTGCCGCAACGGCCGGCCCACCCGTGGGTGGCCGTGCAGAAGTGTCTGGGTTTGCCCTGGGTGTGCCGCAACGGCCGGCCCACCCGTGGGTGGGCGTGCAGAAGTGTCTGCGGGTGCCTCTGGGTGTGCAGCAATAGCAGGCCCACCCGTGGGTGGGCGTGCAGAAGTGTCTGGTGTTGCCCCTGGGTGTGCCGCAACGGCCGTCCCACCCGTGGGTGGGCGTGCAGAAGTGTCTGTAATTGCCCCTGGGTGTGCCGCAACGGCCGGCCCACCCGTGGGTGGCCGTGCAGAAGTGTCTGGGTTTGCCCCTGCGTGTGCCGCAATGGCCGGCCCACCCGTGGATGGGCGTACAGAAGTGTCTGTGGTTCCCTCTGGGTGTGCTGCAACGGCCGGCCCACCCGTGGGTGGGCGTGCAGAAGTGTCTGCGTGTGCCTCTGGGTGTGCTGCAATGGCCGGCACACCCGTGGGTGGGCGTGCAGAAGTGTCTGTAATTGCCCCTGGGTGTGCCGCAACGGCCGGCCCACCCGTGGGTGGGCGTGCAGAAGTGTATGGGGTTTCCTCTGGGTGTGCCGCAACGGCCGTCCCACCCGTGGGTGGGCGTGCAGAAGTGTCTGGGCTTGGCCCTGTGTGTGCCGCAACGGCCGGCCCACCCGTGGGTGGGCGTGCAGAAGTGTCTGCGGGTGCCTGTAGGTGTGCAGCAACGGCCGGCCCACCCGTGGGTGGGCGTGAAGAAGTGTCTGGGTTTGCACCTGGATGTGCCGCAATGGCAGGCCCACCTATGGGAGGGCGTGCAGAAGTGTCTGTAGCTGCCCCTGGGTGTGCGGCAACGGCCGGCCCACCCGTGGGTGGGCGTGGAGAAGTGTGTAAGGTTGCTCCTGGGTGTGCCGCAACGGCCGTCCCACCCGTGGTTGGGCGTTCAGAAGTGTCTGTTCTTGGCCTTGGGTGTGCCGCAACGGCCGGCCCACCCGTGGGAGGGCGTGCAGAAGTGTCTGTAGTTGCCCCTGGGTGTGCCGCAACGGCCGGATCACCCGTGGGTGGGCGTGCAGAAGTGTCTGGTGTTGCCTTAGGGTGTGCAGCAATGGCCGGCGCACCAGGGATGGGCGTGCAGAAGTGTCTGCGGGTGCCTCTGGGTGTACAGCAATGGCCGGCCCACCCGTGGGTGGGCGTGCAGAAGTGTCTGCGGGTGCCTCTGGGTGTGCAGCAATGGCCGGCCCACCCGTGGGTGGTCGTGCAGAAGTGTCTGCGGGTGCCTCTGGGTGTGCCGCAATGCCCGGCGCACCCGTGGGTGGGCGTGCAGAAGTGTCTGTAATTGCCCCTGGGTGTGCCGCAACGGCCGGCCCACCCGTGGGTGGGCGTGCAGAAGTGTCTGGGTTTGCCCCTGCGTGTTCCTCAACGGCCGTACCACCCGTGGGTGGGCGTGCAGAAGTGTCTGCGGGTGCCTCTGGGTGTGCAGCAATGGCCGGCCCACCCGTGGGTGGGCGTGCAGAAGTGTCTGCGGTGTTTCTGGGTGTGCCGCAATGGCCGGCCCACCCGTGGGTGGGCGTGCAGAAGTGTCTGTAATTGCCCCTGGGTGTGCCGCAATGGCCGGCCCACCCGTGGGTGGGCGTGCAGAAGTGTCTGGGTTTGCCCCTGGGTGTGCCGCAACGGCCGGCCCACCCGTGGGTGGGCGTGCAGAAGTGTCTGTTATTGCCCCAGGGTGCGCCGCAACGGCCGGCCCACCGTTGGTGGGCGTGCAGAAGTGTCTGGTGTTACAATTGGGTGTGCCTCAACGACCGTCCCGCCCGTGGGTGGGCGTGCAGAAGTGTCTGCGTGTGCCTCTGGGTGCGCAGCAATGGCCGGCCCACCCGTGGGTGGCCGTGCAGAAGTGTCTGTAATTGCCCCTGGGTGTGCCGCAATGGCCGTCCCACCCGTGGGTGGGCGTGCAGAAGTGTCTGTAATTGCCCCTGGGTGTGCCGCAGTGGCCGGCGCACCCGTGGTTGGGCCTGCAGAAGTGTCTGTAATTGCCCCTGGGTGTGCCGCAATGGCCGGCGCACCCGTGGGTGGGCGTGCAGAAGTGTCTGTAATTGCCCCTGGGTGTGCCGCTACGGCGGCCCACCCGTGGGTGGCCGTGCACAAGTGTCTGTGTTTGCCCCTGCGTGTGCCGCAATGGCCGGCCCACCCGTGGATGGGCGTACAGAAGTGTCTGGGCTTGGCCCTGGGTGTGCCGCAACGGCCGTCCCACCCGTGGGTGGGCGTGCAGAAGTGTCTGTAGTTGCCCTTTTGTGTGCCGCAACGTCCGGCCCTCCTGTGGGTGGGCGTGCAGAAGTGTCTGCGGGTGCCTCTGGGTGTTCTGCAATGGCCGGCACACCCGTGGGTGGGCGTGCAGAAGTGTCTGTAATTGCCCCTGGGTGTGCCGCAACGGCCGGCCCACCCGTGGGTGGCCGTGCAGAAGTGTCTGGTTTTGCCCCTGGGTGTGCCGCAACGGCCGTCCCACCCGTGGGTGGGCGTGCAGAAGTGTCTGCGCGTGCCTCTGGGTGTGCAGCAATAGCAGGCCCACCCGTGGGTGGGAGTGCAGAAGTGTCTGGTGTTGCCCCTGGGTGTGCCGCAATGGCCGTCCCACCCGTGGGTGGGCGTGCAGAAGTGTCTGTAATTGCCCCTGGGTGTGCCGCAACGGCCGGCCCACCCGTGGGTGGCCGTGCAGAAGTGTCTGTGTTTGCCCCTGCGTGTGCCGCAATGGCCGAACCACCGGTGGATGGGCGTACAGAAGTGTCTGTGGTTCCCTCTGGGTGTGCTGCAACGGCCGGCCCACCCGTGGGTGGGCGTGCAGAAGTGTCTGCGTGTGCCTCTGGGTGTTCTGCAATGGCCGGCACACCCGTGGGTGGGCGTGCAGAAGTGTCTGTAATTGCCCCTGGGTGTGCCGCAACGGCCGGCCCACCCGTGGGTGGGCGTGCAGAAGTGTATGGGGTTTCCTCTGGGTGTGCCGCAACGGCCGTCCCACCCGTGGGTGGGCGTGCAAAAGTGTCTGGGCTTGGCCCTGTGTGTGCCGCAACGGCCGGCCCACCCGTGGGTGGGCGTGCAGAAGTGTCTGCGGGTGCCTGTAGGTGTGCAGCAACGGCCGGCCCACCCGTGGGTGGGCGTGAAGAAGTGTCTGGGTTTGCACCTGGATGTGCCGCAATGGCAGGCCCACCTATGGGAGGGCGTGCAGAAGTGTCTGTAGCTGCCCCTGGGTGTGCGGCAACGGCCGGCCCACCCGTGGGTGGGCGTGGAGAAGTGTGTAAGGTTGCTCCTGGGTGTGCCGCAACGGCCGTCCCACCCGTGGTTGGGCGTTCAGAAGTGTCTGTTCTTGGCCTTGGGTGTGCCGCAACGGCCGGCCCACCCGTGGGAGGGCGTGCAGAAGTGTCTGTAGTTGCCCCTGGGTGTGCCGCAACGGCCGGCCCACCCGTGGGTGGGCGTGCAGAAGTGTCTGGTGTTGCCTTAGGGTGTGCAGCAATGGCCGGCGCACCAGTGGATGGGCGTGCAGAAGTGTCTGCGGGTGCCTCTGGGTGTGCAGCAACGGCCGGCCCACCCGTGGGTGGGCGTGCAGAAGTGTCTGCGGGTGCCTCTGGGTGTGCAGCAATGGCCGGCCCACCCGTGGGTGGGCGTGCAGAAGTGTCTGCGGGTGCCTCTGGGTGTGCCGCAATGCCCGGCGCACCCGTGGGTGGGCGTGCAGAAGTGTCTGTAATTGCCCCTGGGTGTGCCGCAACGGCCGGCCCACCCGTGGGTGGGCGTGCAGAAGTGTCTGGGTTTGCCCCTGCGTGTTCCTCAACGGCCGTACCACCCGTGGGTGGGCGTGCAGAAGTGTCTGCGTGTGCCTCTGGGTGCGCAGCAACGGCCGGCCCACCCGTGGGTTGGGCGTGCAGAAATGTCTGGGGTTGCCCCTGGGTGTGCCGCAATGGCCGGCCCACCCGTGGGTGGGCGTGCAGAAGTGTCTGCGGGTGCCTCTGGGTGTGCCGCAATGGCCGGCGCACCCGTGGGTGGGCGTGCAGAACTGTCTGTAGTTTCCCCTGGGTGTGCCGCAACGGCCGGCCCACCCGTGGGTGGGCGTGCAAAAGTGTCTGTAATTGCCCCTGGGTGTGCCGCAACGGCCGGCCCACCCGTGGGTGGGCGTGCAGAAGTGTGTATGGTTGCCCCTGGGTGTGCCGCAACGGCCGGCCCACACGTGGTTGGGCGTGCAGAAGTGTCTGGGCTTGGCCCTGGGTGTGCCGCAACGGCCGTCCCACCCGTGGGTGGGCGTGCAAAAGTGTTCTGTGGAGCCTCTGGGTGTGCAGCAACGGCCGGCCCACCCGTGGGTCGGCGTGCAGAAGTGTCTGGGGTTGCCTCTGGGTGTGCCGCAACGGCCGGCCCCACCCCGTGGGTGGGCGTGCAGAAGTGTCTGGTGTTGCCTCTGGGTGTGCCGCAACGGCCGGCCCACACGTGGTTGGGCGTTCAGAAGTGTCTGCCGGTGCCTCTGGGTGTGCAGCAATGGCCGGCCCACCCGTGGGTGGGCGTGCAGAAGTTTCTGTAGTTGCCGCTGGGTGTGCCGCAACCGCCGGATCACCCGTGGGTGGGCGTGCAGAAGTGTCTGGTGTTGCCTGTAGGTGTGCAGGAACAGCCGGCGCAGCCGGGGATGGGCGTGCAGAAGTGTCTGCGGGTGCCTCTGGGTGTGCAGCAATGGCCGGCCCACCCGTGGGTGGGCGTGCAGAAGTGTCTGCGGGTGCCTCTGGGTGTGCCGCAATGCCCGGCCCACCCGTGGGTGGGCGTGCAGAAGTGTCTGTAATTGCCCCAGGGTGCGCCGCAACGGCCGGCCCACCATTGGTGGGCATGCAGAAGTGTCTGTAATTGCCCCTGGGTGTGCCGCAATGGCCGGCGCACCCGTGGGTGGCCGTGCAGAAGTGTCTGTAATTGCCCCTGAGTGTGCCGCAATGGCCGTCCCACCCTTGGGTGGGCGTGCAGAAGTGTCTGTGATTGCCCCTGGGTGTGCCGCAATGGCCGGCGCACCCGTGGGTGGGCGTGCAGAAGTGTCTGTAATTGCCCCTGGGTGTGCCGCTACGGCCGGCCCACCCGTGGGTGGCCGTGCACAAGTGTCTGTGTTTGCCCCTGCGTGTGCCGCAATGGCCGGCCCACCCGTGGATGGGCGTGCAGAAGTGTCTGTGTTTGCCCCTGGGTGTGTCTGCAACGGCCGGCCCACCCGTGGGTGGGCGTGCAGAAGTGTCTGTAGTTGCCCCTGGGTGTGTCGCAACGGCCAGCCCACCCGGGGGTGGGCGTGCAGAAATGTCTGCGGGTGCCTTAGGGTGTGCAGCAATAGCAGGCCCACCCGTGGGTGGGCGTGCAGAAGTGTCTGGGGTTGCCTCTGGGTGTGCCGCAACGGCCGGCCCACCCGTGGGTGGGCGTGCAGAAGTGTCTGGGCTTGGCCCTGGGTGTGCCGCAACGGCCGACCCACCCGTGGGTGGGCGTGCAAAAGTGTTTGCGGGAGCCTCTAGGTGTGCAGCAACGGCCGGCCCACCCGTGGGTTGGCGTGCAGAAGTGTCTGGGGTTGCCTCTGGGTGTGCCGCAACGGCCGGCCCACCCGTGGGAGGGCGTGAATAAGTGTCTGCGAGTGCCTCTGGGTGTGCTGCAATGGCCGGCCCACCCGTGGGTGGGCGTGCAGTAGGGTTTGCGGTTGCCTCCGGGTGTGCCGCCACGGCCGGCCCACCCGTGGGTGGGCGTGCAGAAGGGCCTGTTGTGTGCCTCTGGGTGTGCCGCCACGGCCGGCCCACCCGTGGGTGGGCGTGCAGAAGGGCCTGCGTGTGCCACTGAGTGTGCCGCCACGGCCGGCTCACCCGTGGGTGGGTGTGCAGAAGGGCTTGCGGTTGCCTCTGGGTGTGCCGCCACCGCCGGCCCACCCGTGGGTGGGCGTGCAGAACTGTTTGCGTGTACCTCTGGGTGTGCCGGCACGGCCGGCCCACCCGTGGGTGGGAGTACAGAAGGGTTTGCGGTTTCCTCTGGGTGTGCCGCCACGGCCGGCCCACCCGTGGGTGGGCGTGCAGAACTGTTTGCGTGTGCCACTGGCTGTGCCGCCACGGCCGGCTCAACCGTGGGTGGGCGTGCAGAATTGCCTGTGTGTAGCCTCTGGGTGTGCCGCACGGCCGGCCCACCCGTGGGTGGGCGTGCAGAAGGGCCTTCATTTGCCTCTGGGTGTGCCGCCACGGCCGGCCCACCCGTGGGTGGGCGTGCAGAACTGTTTGCGTGTGCCACTGAGTTTGCCGGCACGGCCGGATCACCCGTGGGTGGGCGTGCAGAAGGGTTTGCGGTTGCCTCTGTGTGTGCCGCCACGGCCAGCCCACCCGTGGGTGGGCGTGACGAAGGGCCTGCTTGGGGGTCTGGGTGTGCCGCCTCGGCCGGCCCACCCGTGGGTGGGCGTGCAGAAAGGCCTGCGGTTGCCTCTGGGTGTGCCGCCCTTGCCGGACCACCCGTAGGTGGGCGTGCAGAAGGGTTTGGGTTTGCCACTGGGTGTGCCGCAACGGCCGGCCAACCCATGGGTGGGCGTGCAGAAGTGCCTGCGTTTGCCTCTGGGTGTGCAGCCACGGCCGGCCCACCCGTGGGTGGGCGTGCAGAACTGTCTGCGTGTGCCACTGGCTGTGCCGCCACGGCCGGCTAACCCGTGGGTGGGCGTGCAGTAGGGTTTGCGGTTGCCTCCGGGTGTGCCGCCACGGCCGGCCCACCCGTGGGTGGGCGTGCAGAATGGCCTTCGTGTGGCTCTGGGTGTGCCGCCACGGCCGGCCCACCCGTGGCTGAGCGTGCAGAAGGGCCTTTGTGTGCCTCTGGGTGTGCCGCCACGGCCGGCCCACCCGTGGCTGGGCGTGCAGAAGGGTTTGCGGATGCCTCTGGGTGTGCCGCCCCTGCCGGATCACCCGTGGGTGGGCGAGGAGATGTGCCTGTGGTTGCCTCTGGGTGTGCCGCCACGGCCGGCCCACCCGTGGGTGGGCGTGAAGAAGGGCCTGCTATGGCCTCTGGGTATGCCGCCAAGGCCGGCCCACCCGTGGGTGGGCGTGCAGAACTGTCTGCGTGTGCCTCTGGGTGCGCAGCAACGGCCGGCCCACCCGTGCTTGGGCGTGCAGAAATGTCTGGGGTTGCCCCTCGGTGTGCCGCAATGGCCGGCCCACCCGTGGGTGGGCGTGCAGAAGTGTCTGCGGGTGCCTCTGAGTGTGCCGCAATGGCCGGCGCACCCGTGGGTGGGCGTGCAGAACTGTCTGTAGTTTCCCCTGGGTGTGCCGCAACGGCCGGCCCACCCGTGGGTGGGCGTGCAAAAGTGTCTGTAATTGCCCCTGGGTGTGCCGCAACGGCCGGCCCACCCGTGGGTGGGCGTGCAGAAGTGTGTATGGTTGCCCCTGGGTGTGCCGCAACGGCCGGCCCACACGTGGTTGGGCGTGCAGAAGTGTCTGGGCTTGGCCCTGGGTGTGCCGCAACGGCCGTCCCACCCGTGGGTGGGCGTGCAAAAGTGTTTGCGGGAGCCTCTGGGTGCGCAGCAACGGCCGGCCCACCCGTGGGTCGGCGTGCAGAAGTGTCTGGGGTTGCCTCTGGGTGTCTCGCAACGGCCGGCCCCCCCCCTGGGAAAGCGTGCAGAAGTGTCTGGTGTTGCCTCGGGTGTGCCGCAACGGCCGGCCCACACGTGGTTGGGGCGTTCAGAAGTGTCTGCCGGTGCCTCTGGGTGTGCAGCAATGGCCGGCCCACCCGTGGGTGGGCGTGCAGAAGTTTCTGTAGTTGCCGCTGGGTGTGCCGCAACCGCCGGCCCACCCGTGGGTGGGCGTGCAGAATGGCCTGCGTGTGGCTCTGGGTGTGCCGCCACGGCCGGCCCACCCGTGCCTGAGCGTGCAGAAGGGCCTGCGGTTGCCTCTGGGTGTGCCCCCACGGCCGGCTTACCCATGGGTGGGCGTGCAGAAGGGCCTGCGTGTGCCACTGAGTGTGCCGCCACGGCCGGCTCACCCGTGGGTGGGCGTGCAGAAGGGCTTGCGGTTGCCTCTGGGTGTGCCGCCACCGCCGGCCCACCCGTGGGTGGGCGTGCAGAACTGTTTGCGTGTACCTCTGGGTGTGCCGGCACGGCCGGCCCACCCGTGGGTGGGAGTACAGAAGGGTTTGCGGTTTCCTCTGGGTGTGCCGCCACGGCCGGCCCACCCGTGGGTGGGCGTGCCGAAGGGCCTGCGTGGGGCTCTGGGTGTGCCGCCACGGCCGGCCCACCCGTGGGTGGGCGTGCAGAACTGTTTGCGTGTGCCACTGGCTGTGCCGCCACGGCCGGCTTAACCGTGGGTGGGCGTGCAGAATTGCCTGCATGTAGCTCTGGGTGTGCCGACACGGCCGGCCCACCCGTGGGTGGGCGTGCAGAAGGGCCTGCGGTGGCATCTGCGTGTGCCGCCACGGCCGGCCCACCCGTGGGTGGGCGTGCAGAACTGTTTGCGTCTGGCATCTGCGTGTGCCGCCACGGCCGGTCCACCCATGTGTGGGCGTGCAGAAGGGTTTGCGGTTGCCTCTGGGTGTGCCGCCATGACCGGCCCACCCGTGGCTGAGCGTGCAGAAGGGCCTTTGTGTGCCTCTGGGTGTGCGGGCACGGCCGGCCCACCCGTGGGTGGGCGTGCAGAAGGGCCTGCGTTTGCCTCTGGGTGTGCCGCCGCGGCCGGTCCACCCGTGGGTGGGCGAGTAGAAGGGCCTGCGTGTGGCTCTGGGTGTGCCGCCACGGCCGGCCCACCCGTGGGTGGGCGTGCAGAAGGGCCTTCATTTGCCTCTGGGTGTGCCGCCACGGCCGGCCCACCCGTGGGTGGGCGTGCAGAACTGTTTGCGTGTGCCACTGATTTTGCCGGCACGGCCGGATCACCCGTGGGTGGGCGTGCAGAATGGTTTGCGGTTGCCTCTGTGTGTGCCGCCACGGCCAGCCCACCCGTGGGTGGGCGTGCAGAAAGGCCTGCGGTTGCCTCTGGGTGTGCCGCCCCTGCCGGACCACCCGTAGGTGGGCGTGCAGAAGGGTTTGGGTTTGCCACTGGGTGTGCCGCCACGGCCTGCCAACCCGTGGGTTGGCGTGCAGAAGTGCCTGCGTTTGCCTCTGGGTGTGCAGCCACGGCCGGCCCACCCGTGGGTGGGCGTGCAGAACTGTTTGCGTGTGCCACTGGCTGTGCCGCCACGGCCGGCTAACCCGTGGGTGGGCGTGCAGTAGGGTTTGCGGTTGCCTCCGGGTGTGCCGCCACGGCCGGCCCACCCGTGGGTGGGCGTGCAGAATGGCCTGCGTGTGGCTCTGGGTGTGCCGCCACGGCCGGCCGACCCGTGGCTGAGCGTGCAGAAGGGCCTTTGTGTGCCTCTGGGTGTGCCGCCACGGCCGGCCCACCCGTGGCTGGGCGTGCAGAAGGGTTTGCGGTTGCCTCTGGGTGTGCCGCCCCTGCCGGCCCACCCGTGGGTGGGCGAGGAGAAGTGCCTGTGGTTGCCTCTGGGTGTGCCGCCACGGCCGGCCCACCCGTGGGTGGGCGTGAAGAAGGGCCTGCTATGGCCTCTGGGTATGCCGCCAAGGCCGGCCCACCCGTGGGTGGGCGTGCAGAACTGTCTGCGTGTGCCTCTGGGTGTGCCGCCACGGCCGGCCCACCCGTGGGTGGGCGTACCGAAGGGCCTGCGTGGGGCTCTGGGCGTGCCGCCACGGCCGGCCCACCCGTGGGTGGGCGTGCAGAAGGGCCTGCGGTTGCCTCTGGGTGTGCCGCCCCTGCCGGCCCACCCGTAGGTGGGCATGCAGAAGGGCCTGGGTTTGCCTCTGGGTGTGCTGCCACGGCCGGCCCACCCGTGGGTGGGCGTGCAGAAGTGCCTGCGTTTGCCTCTGGGTGTGCAGCCACGGCCGGCCCACCCGTGGGTGGGCGTGCAGAACTGTTTGCGTGTGCCACTGGCTGTGCCGCCACGGCCGGCTTAACCGTGGGTGGGCGTGCAGAATTGCCTGCGTGTAGCCTCTGGGTGTGCCGCCACGTCCGGCCCACCCGTGAGTGGGCGTGCAGAAGGGCCTGCGGTGGCATCTGCGTGTGCCGCCACGGCCGGCCCACCCGTGGGTGGGCGTGCAGAACTGTTTGCTTGTGCCTCTGGGTGTGCCGCCACGGCCGGTCCACCCGTGGGTGGGCGTGCAGAAGGGTTTGCGGTTGCCTCTGGGTGTGCCGCCACGACCGGCCCACCCGTGGCTGAGCGTGCAGAAGGGCATTTGTGTGCCTCTGGGTGTGCGGGCACGGCCGGCCCACCCGTGGGTGGGCGTGCAGAAGGGCCTGTGTTTGCCTCTGGGTGTGCCGCCACGGCCGGTCCACCCGTGGGTGGGCGAGCAGAAGGGCCTTCGTGTGGCTCTGGGTGTGCCGCACGGCCGGCCCACCCGTGGGTGGGCGTGCAGAAGGGCCTGCATTTGCCTCTGGGTGTGCCGCCTCTGCCGGACCACCTGTAGGTGGGCGTGCAGAAGGGTTTGGGTTTGCCACTGGGTGTGCCGCCACAGCCGGCGCACCCGTGGGTGGGCGTGCAGAACTGTTTGCGTGTGCCACTGGCTGTGCCGCCACGGCCGGCTCAACCGTGGGTGGGCGTGCAGTAGGGTTTGCGGTTGCCTCTGGGTGTGCCGCCACGGCCGGCCCACCCGTGGGTGGGCGTGCAGAATGGCCTGCGTGTGGCTCTGGGTGTGCCGCCACGGCCGGCCCACCCGTGGCTGAGCGTGCAGAAGGGCCTTTGTGTGCCTCTGGTTGTGCCGCCACTGCCGGCCCACCCGTGGATGGGCGTGCAGAAGGGTTTGCGGTTGCCTCTGGGTGTGCCGCCACGGCCGGCCCACCCGTGAGTGGGCGTGCAGAAAGGCCTGCGGTTGCCTCTAGGTGTGCAGCCACGGCCGGCCCACCCGGGGGTGGGCATGCAGAAGGGTTTGCGGTTGCCTCTGGGTGTGCCGCCACGGCCGGTCCACCCGTGGGTGGGCGTGCAGAGGGGCCTGCGGTTGCCTCTGGGTGTGCCGCCACGGCCGGCCCACCCGTGGGTGGGAGTACAGAAGGCTCTGCGGTTGCCTCTGGGTGTGCCGCCACGGCATGCCCACCCGTGAGTGGGGCGTGCAGAATGCGCCTGCGGTGGCCTCTGCGTGTGCCGCCACGGCCGGCCCACCCGTGGGTGGGCGTGCAGAAGGGCCTGCGGTTGCCTCTAGGTGTGCAGCCACGGCCGGCCCACCCGTCGGTGGGCGTGTAGAACTGTTTGCGTGTGCCTCTGGGTGTGCCGCCACGGCCGGTCCACCCGTGTGTGGGCGTGCAGAAGGGTTTGCGTTTGCCTCTGGGTGTGCCGCCACGACCGGCCCACCCGTGGCTGAGCGTGCAGAAGGGCCTTTGTGTGCCTCTGGGTGTTCCGCCACGGCCGGTCCACCCGTGGGTGGGCGAGCAGAAGGGCCTGCGTGTGGCTCTGGGTGTGCCGCCACGGCCGGCCCACCCGTGGGTGGGCGTGCAGAAGGGCCTGCATTTGCCTCTGGGTGTGCCGCCCCTGCCGGACCACCCGTAGGTGGGCGTGCAGAAGGGTTTGGGTTTGCCACTGGGTGTGCCGCCACGGCCGGATCACCCGTGGGTGGGCGTGCAGAACTGTTTGCGTGTGCCACTGGCTGTGCCGCCACGGCCGGCTAACCCGTGGGTGGGCGTGCAGTAGGGTTTGCGGTTGCCTCCGGGTGTGCCGCCACGGCCGGCCCACCCGTGGGTGGGTGTGCAGAATGGCCTGCGTGTGGCTCTGGGTGTGCCGCCACGGCCGGCCCACCCGTGGCTGAGCGTGCAGAAGGGCCTTTGTGTGCCTCTGGGTGTGCCCCCACGGCCGGCTTACCCGTGGGTGGGCGTGCAGTAGGGTTTGCGGTTGGCTCTGGGTGTGCCGCCACGGCCGGCCCACCCGTGGGTGGGCGTGCAGAAGGGCCTGCGGTTGCCTTTTGTGTGTGCCGCACGGCCGGCCCACCCGTGGGTGGGCGTGCAGAAGGGCCTGCGTGTTGCCTCTAGGTGTGCAGCCACGGACGGCCCACCCGTGGGTGGGCGTGCAGAAGGGCCTGCGGTTCCCTCTGGTTGTGCCGGCACTACCGGCCCACCCGTGGGTGGGCGTGCAGAATGGCCTGCGGTTGCCTCTGGGTGTGCCGCCACGGCCGGCCCACCCGTGGGTGGGCGTGCAGAAGGGCCTTCGTGAGCCTCTGGGTGTGCCGCCACGGCTGGCCCACCCGTGGGTGGGCGTGCAGAACTGTTTGCGTGTGCCACTGGGTGTGCCGCCACGGCTGGCCCACCCGTGGGTGGGCGTGCTGAACTGTTTGCGTGTGCCACTGAGTGTGCCGCCACGGCCGGATCACCCGTGGGTGGGCGTGCAGAAGGGTTTGCGGTTGCCTCCGGGTGTGCCGCCACGGCCGGCCCACCCGTGGATGGGCGTGCAGAAGGGCCTGCGTGTGGCTCTGGGTGTGCCGCCACGGCCGGCCCACCCGTGGGTGGGCGTGCTGAAGGGCCTGCGGTTGCCTCTGGGTGTGCCGCCACGGCCGGCCCACCCGTGGATGTGCGTGCAGAAGGGTTTGCGGTTGCCTCTGGGTGTGCCGCCACGGCTGACCCACCCGTGAGTGGGCGTGCAGAAGCGCCTGCGGTGGCCTCTGCGTGTGCCGCCACGGCGGGCCCACCCGTGGGTGGGCGTGCAGAAGGGCCTGCGGTTGCCTCTAGGTGTGCAGCCACGGCCGGCCCACCCGTGGGTGGGCGTGCAGAAGGGCCTGCGGTTGCCTCTGGGGGTGCCGCCCCTGCCGGCCCACCCGTGGGTGGGCGAGGAGAAGTGCCTGTGGTTGCTTCTGGGTGTGCCGCCACGGCCGGCCCACCCGTGGGTGGGCGTGCAGAAGGGCCTGCTATGGCCTCTGCGTATGCCGCCAAGGCCGGCCCACCCGTGGGTGGGCGTGCAGGACTGTTTGCGTGTGCCACTGGGTGTGCCGCCACGGCCGGCCCACCCGTGGGTGGGCGTGCAGAAGGGCCTGCGTGGGGCTCTGGGTGTGCCGCCACGGCCGGCCCACCCGTGGGTGGGCGTGCAGAAGGGCCTGCGGTTGCCTCTGGGTGTGCCGCCCCTGCCGGCCCACCCGTAGGTGGGCATGCAGAAGGGCCTGGGTTTGCCTCTGGGTGTGCTGCCACGGCCGGCCCACCCGTGGGTGGGCGTGCAGAAGTGCCTGCGTTTGCCTCTGGCTGCGCAGCCACGGCCGGCCCACCCGTGGGTGGGCGTGCAGAACTGTTTGCGTGTGCCACTGGCTGTGCCGCCACGGCCGGCTTAACCGTGGGTGGGCGTGCAGAATTGCCTGCGTGTAGCTCTGGGTGTGCCGCCACGTCCGGCCCACCCGTGAGTGGGCGTGCAGAAGGGCGTGCGGTGGCATCTGCGTGTGCCGCCACGGCCGGCCCACCCGTGGGTGGGCGTGCAGAACTGTTTGCTTGTGCCTCTGGGTGTGCCGCCACGGCCGGTCCACCTGTGTGTGGGCGTGCAGAAGGGATTGCGGTTGCCTCTGTGTGTGCCGCCACGACCGGCCCACCCGTGGATGAGCGTGCAGAAGGGCCTTTGTGTGCCTCTGGTTGTGCGGGCACGGCCGGCCCACCCGTGGGTGGGCGAGCAGAAGGGCCTTCGTGTGGCTCTGGGTGTGCCGCACGGCCGGCCCACCCGTGGGTGGGCGTGCAGAAGGGCCTGCATTTGCCTCTGGGTGTGCCGTCTCTGCCGGACCACCTGTAGGTGGGCGTGCAGAAGGGTTTGGGTTTGCCACTGGGTGTGCCGCCACGGCCGGCCCACCCGTGGGTGGGCGTGCAGAACTGTTTGCGTGTGCCACTGGCTGTGCCGCCACGGCCGGCTAACCCGTGGGTGGGCGTGCAGTAGGGTTTGCGGTTGCCTCCGGGTGTGCCGCCACGGCCGGCCCACCCGTGGGTGGGCGTGTAGAATGGCCTGCGTGTGGCTCTGGGTGTGCCGCCACGGCCGGCCCACCCGTGGCTGAGCGTGCAGAAGGGCCTTTGTGTGCCTCTGGTTGTGCCGCCACTGCCGGCCCACCCGTGGGTGGGCGTGCAGAAGGGCCTGCGTGTGGCTCTGGGTGTGCCGCCACGGCCGGCCCACCCGTGGGTGGGCGTGCAGAAGGGCCTGCAATTGCCTCTGGGTGTGCCGCCACGGCCGGCCCACCCGTGGGTGGGCGTGCAGAAGGGACTGGGTTTGCAACTGGGTGTGCCGCCACGGCCGGCCCAATTTTTGGTGGGCGAGCAGAAGGGTTTGCGGTTGCCTCTGGGTGTGCCGCCACGGCTGGCCCACCCGTGAGTGGGCGTGCAGAAGCGCCTGCGGTGGCTTCTGCGTGTGCCGCCACGGCCGGCCCACCCGTGGGTGGGCGTGCAGAAGGGCCTGCGGTTGCCTCTAGGTGTGCAGCCACGGCCGGCCCACCCGTGGGTGGGCGTGCAGAAGGGCCTGCGGTTGCCTCTGGTTGTGCCGGCACTACCGGCCCACCCGTGGGTGGGCGTGCAGAAGGGTTTCATGTTGCCTCTGGGTGTGCCGCCACGGCCGGCCCACCCGTGGGTGGGCGTGCAGAAGGGCCTTCGTGAGCCTCTGGGTGTGCCGCCACGGCTGGCCCACCCGTGGGTGGGCGTGCAGAACTATTTGCGTGTGCCACTGGGTGTGCCGCCACGGCTGGCCCACCCGTGGGGGGGCGTGCTGAACTGTTTGCGTGTGCCACTGAGTGTGCCCCCACTGCCGGATCACCCGTGGGTGGGCGTGCAGAAGGGTTTGCGGTTGCCTCTGGGTGTGCCGCCACGGCCGTCCCACCCGTGGGTGGGCGTGCAGAATGGCCTGCGTGTGGCTCTGAGTGTGCCGCCACGGCCGGCCCACCCGTGGGTGGGCGTGCAGAAGGGCCTGCATTTGCCTCTGGGTGTGCCGCCCCTGCCGGACCACCCGTAGGTGGGCGTGCAGAAGGGTTTGGGTTTGCCACTGGGTGTGCCACAACGGCCTGCCAACCCGTGGCTTGGCGTGCAGAAGTGCCTGCGTTTGCCTCTGGGTGTGCAGCCACGGCCGGCCCACCCGTGGGTGGGCGTGCAGAACTGTTTGCGTGTGCCACTGGCTGTGCCGCCACGGCCGGCTAACCCGTGGGTGGGCGTGCAGTAGGGTTTGCGGTTGCCTCCGGGTGTGCCGCCACGGCCGGCCCACCCGTGGGTGGGCGTGCAGAATGGCCTGCGTGTGCCTCTGGGTGTGCCGCCACAGCCGGCTTACCCGTGGGTGGGCGTGCAGTAGGGTTTGCGGTTGGCTCTGGGTGTGCCGCCAGGGCCGGCCCACCCGTGGATGGGCGTGCAGAAGGGCCTGCGGTTGCCTCTGGGTGTGCCGCCACGGCCGGCCCACCCGTGGGTGGGCGAGGAGAAGTGCCTGCGGTTGCCTCTGGGTGTGCCGCCACGGCCGGCCCACCCGTGGGTGGGCGTGCAGAAGGGCCTGCCATGGCCTCTGGGTATGCCGCCAAGGCTGGCCCACCCGTGGGTGGGCGTGCAGAACTGTCTGCGTGTGCCACTGGATGTGCCGCCACGGCTGGCCCACCCGTCGGTGGGCGTGCAGAAGGGCCTGCGTGTGCCACTGAGTGTGCCGCCACGGCCGGCTCACCCGTGGGTGGGTGTGCAGAAGGGTTTGCGGTTGCCTCTGGGTGTGCCGCCACGGCCGGTCCACCCGTGTGTGGGCGTGCAGAAGTGTTTGCGGTTGCCTCTGGTGTGTGCCGCCACGGCCGGCGCACCCGTGGGTGGGCGTGCAGAAGGGCCTGCAGTTGCCTCTGGGTGTGCCGCCACGACCGGCCCACCCGTGGGTGGGGCGTGACGAAGGGCCTGCTTGGGGTCTGGGTGTGCCGCCACGGCCGGCCCACCCGTGGGTGGTCGTGCAGAAGGGCCTGCGGTTGCCTCTGGGTGTGCCGCCCCTGCCGGACCACCCGTAGGTGGGCGTAAAGAAGGGTTTGGGTTTGCCACTGGGTGTGCCGCCACGGCCGGCCAACCCGTGGGTGGGCGTGCAGAAGTGCCTGCGTTTGCCTCTGGGGTGTGCAGCCGCGGCCGGCCCACCCGTGGGTGGGCGTGCAGAACTGTTTGCGTGTGCCACTGGCTGTGCCGCCACGGCCGGCTACCTCGTGGGTGGGCGTGCAGTAGGGTTTGCGGTTGCCTCCGGGTGTGCCGCCATGGCCGGCCCACCTGTGGGTGGGCGTGCAGAATGGCCTGCGTGTGGCTCTGGGTGTGCCGCCACGGCCGGCCCACCCGTGCCTGAGCGTGCAGAAGGGCCTTTGTGTGCCTCTGGGTGTGCCCCCACGGCCGGCTTACCCGTGGGTGGGCGTGCAGAAGGGCCTGCGGTTGCCTCTGGGTGTGCCGCCACGGCCGGCCCACCCGTGGGTGGGCGTGCAGAAGGGCCTGCGGTTGCCTCTGGGTGTGCAGCCACGGACCGGCCCACCCGTGATTGGGCGTGCAGAAGGGTTTGCGGTTGCCTCTGGGTTGTGCCGCTTGACCGGCCCACCCGTGGGTGGGCGTGCAGAAGGGCTCTGCGGTTGCCTCTGGGTGTGCCGCCACGGCCGGCCCACCCGTGGGTGGGCGTGCAGAAGGGCCTGCGGTGAGCCTCTGTGTGTGCCGCCACGGCTGGGCCACCCGTGGGTGGGCGTGCAGAACTGTTTGCGTGTGCCACTGGGTGTGCCGCCGACGGCCGGCCCACCCGTGGGTGGGCGTTCTGAACCGTTTGCGTGTGCCTCTGGGTGTGCCGCCACGGCCGGATCACCCGTGGGTGGGGCGTGCAGAAGGGTTTCGCGGTTGCCTCTGGGTGTGCCGCCACGGCCGGCCCACCCGTGGGTGGGCGTGCAGAATGGCCTGCGTGGTGGCTCTGGGTGTGCCGCCACGGCCGGCCCACCCGTGGGTGGGGGCGTGCTGAAGGCCTCGCGGTTGCCTCTGGGTGTGCCGCCACGGCCGGCCCACCCGTGGATTGGCGTGCAGAAGGGTTTGCTGTTGCCTCTGGGTGTTCCGCCACGGCCGGCCCACCCGTGGGTGGGGCGTGCAGAAGGGTTTCATGTTGCCTCTGGGTGTGCCGCCACGGCCGGCCCACCCGTGGGTGGGCGTGCAGAACTGTTTGCGTGTGCCACTGGGTGTGCCGCCACGGCTGGCCCACCCGTGTGGAGGCGTGCAGAACTGTTTGCTTGTGCCACTGAGTGTGCCGCCACTGCCGGATCACCCGTGGGTGGGCGTGCAGAAGGGTTTGCGGTTGCCGCCGGGTGTGCCGCCACGGCCGGCCGACCCGTGGGTGGGCGTGCAGAATGGCCTGCGTGTGGCTCTGGGTGTGCCGCCACGGCCGGCCCACCCGTGGGTGGGCGTGCAGAAGGGCCTGCGGTTGCCTCTGGGTGTGCCGCCACGGCCGGCCCACCCGTGGGTGGGCGTGCAGAAGGGTTCTGCGGTTGCCTCTGGGTGTGCCGCCACGGCCGACCCACCCGTGAGCCGGGGCGTGCAGAAGGGTTTGCGGTTGTCTCTGGGTGTGCCGCCACGGCCGGCCCACCCGTGGGTGGGCGTGCAGAATGGCCTGCGTGTGGCTCTGGGTGTGCCGCCACGGCCGGCCCACCCGTGGATGGGCGTGCAGAAGGGTTTGCGGTTGCCTCTGGGTGTGCCGCCACGGCCGGCCCACCCGTGAGTGGGCGTGCAGAAGCGCCTGCGTTGGCCTCTGCGTGTGCCGCCACGGCCGGCCCACCCGTGGGTGGGCGTGCAGAAGGGCCTGCGGTTGCCTCTAGGTGTGCAGCCACGGCCGGCCCACCCGGGGGGGGCGTGCAGAAGGGTTTGCGGTTGCCTCTGGGTGTGCCGCCACGGCCGGCCCACATGTGGGTGGGCGTGCAGAACAGTTTGCGTGTGCCTCTGGGTTTGCCGCCGCAGCCGGTCCAACCGTGGGTGGGCGTGCAGAGGGGCCTGCGGTTGCCTCTGGGTGTGCCGCCACGGCCGGCCCACCCGTGGGTGGGAGTACAGAAGGCTTTGCGGTTGCCTCTGGGTGTGCCGCCACGGCCGGCCCACCCGTGAGTGGGCGTGCAGAAGCGCCTGCGGTGGCCTCTGGGTGTGCCGCCACGGCCGGCCCACCCGTGGGTGGGCGTTCAGAAGGGCCTGCGTTTGCCTCTAGGTGTGCCGCCACGGCTGGCCCACCCGTGGGTGGGCGTGCAGAAGGCCTGCGGTTGCCTCTGGTTGTGCCGGCACTACCGGCCCACCCGTGGGTGGGCGTGCAGAAGGGTTTCATGTTGCCTCTGGGTGTGCCGCCACGGCCGGCCCACCCGTGGGTGGGCGTGCAGAAGGGCCTTCGTGAGCCTCTGGGTGTGCCGCCACGGCCGGCCCACCCGTGGGTGGGCGTGCAGAACTGTTTGCGTGTGTCACTGGGTGTGCCGCCACGTCTGGCCCACCCGTGGGGGGCGTGCTGAACTCTTTGCTTTTGCAACTGAGTGTGCCGCCACGGCCGGATCACCCGTGGGTGGGGCGTGCAGAAGGGTTTCGCGGTTGCCGCCGGGTGTGCCGCCACGGCCGGCCCACCCGTGGGTGGGCGTGCAGAATGGCCTGCGTGTGGCTCTGGGTGTGCCGCCACGGCCGGCCCACCCGTGGGTGGGCGTGAAGAAGGGCCTGCGGTTGCCTCTGGCTGTGCCGCCACAGCCGGCCCACCCGTGCGTGGGCGTGCAGAAGGGTTTGCGGTTGCCTCTGGGTGTGCCGCCACGGCCGGCCCACCCGTGAGTGGGCGTGCAGAAGCGCCTGCGGTGGCCTCTGCGTGTGCCGCCACGGCCGGCCCACCCGTGGGTGGGCGTGCAGAAGGGCCTGCGGTTGCCTCTAGGTGTGCAGCCACGGCCAGCCCACCCGTGGGTGGGCGTGAAGAAGGGTTTGCGGTTGCCTCTGGGTGTGCCGCCACGGCCGGCCCACCTGTGGGTGGGCGTGCAGAACTGTTTGCGTGTGCCACTGGGTGTGCCGCCACGGCCGGTCCACCCGTGGGTGGGCGTGCAGAAGGGCCTGCGGTTGCCACTGGGTGTGCCGCCACGGCCGGCCCACCCGTGGGTGGGAGTACAGAAGGCTTTGCGGTTGCCTCTGGGTGTGCCGCCACGGCCGGCCCACCCGTGGGTGGGCGTGCCGAAGGGCCTGCGTGGGGCTCTGGGTGTGCTTCCACTGCCGGCCCACCCGTGGGTGGGCGTGCAGAAGGGCCTGCGTGAGCCTCTGGGTGTGCCGCCACGGCCGGCCCACCCGTGGGTGGGCGAGCAGAAGGGTTTGCGATTGCCTCTGGGTGTGCCGCCACGGCTGGCCCACCCGTGAGTGGGCGTGCAGAAGCGCCTGCGGTGGCCTCTGCGTGTGCCGCCACGGCCGGCCCACCCGTGGGTGGGCGTGCAGAAGGGCCTGCGGTTGCCTCTAGGTGTGCAGCCACGGCCGGCCCGCCCGGGGGTGGGCGTGCAGAAGGGTTTGCGGTTGCCTCTGGGTGTGCCGCCACTGCCGGCCCACCTGTGGGTGGACGTGCAGAAGGGCCTGCAGTTGCCTCTGGGTGTGCCGCCACGGCCGGCCCATCCGTGGCTGAGCGTGCCGAAGGGCCTGCGTGGGGCTCTGGGTGTGCCGCCACGGCCGGCCCACCCGTGTGTGGGCGTGCAGAACTCTTTGCGTGTGCCTCTGTGTGTTCCGCCACGGCTGGCCCACCCGTGGGTGGGCGTGCAGAACTGTTTGCGTGTGCCACTGAGTGTGCCGCAACGGCCGGATCACCCGTGGGTGAGAGTACAGAAGGCTTTGCGGTTGCCTCTGGGTGTGCTGCCACCGCCGGCCCACCCGTGGGTGGGCGTGCAGAAGGGCCTGCGTGGGGCTCTGGGTGTGCCGCCACGGCCGGCCCACCCGTGGGTGGGCGTGCAGAACTGTTTGCGTGTGCCTCTGTGTCTGCCTCCACAGCCGGCCCACCCGTGGGTTGACGTGCATAAGTGTCTGCGGTTGCCTCTGGGTGTGCCGCCACGGCGGGCCCACCCGTGGGTGAGCGTGCAGAAG
>JAKWBO010000434.1:30000-46668 GCA_034336685.1 Luscinia luscinia
AAGTGTCTGGGTTTGCCCCTGCGTATGCCGCAACAAACGGTTCACCCGTGGATGGGCATACAGAAGTGTCTGGGGTTGCTTCTGGGTGTGCCGCAACGGCCGTCTCACCCGTGGGTGGGCGTGCAGAAGCGTTTGGGATTGGTTTTGGGTGAGCCGCAACGGCCGGCCAACCCGTGGGTGGGCGTACAGAAGTGTCTGCGTGTGCCTCTGGGTGTGCAGCAATGGCCGTCCCACCCGTGGGTGGGGGTGCAGAAGTGTCTGCAGGTGCCTCTGGGTGTGCAGCAATGGCCGGCCCACCCGTGGGTGGGCGTGCAAAAGTGTCTGGGCTTGGCCCTGGGTGTGCTGCAACAGCCAGCCCACCCGTGGGTGGGGGTGAAGAAGTGTCTGCAGGTGCCTCTGGGTGGGCAGCAATGGCCGGCCCACCCGTGGGTGGGCGTGCAGAAGTGTCTGCGATTGCCTCTGGATGTGCAGAACGGCCGGTCCACCCGTGGTTAGGCGTGCAGAAGTGTCTGCGTGTTGCCTCTGGGTGTGCCGCAACGGCCGGCCCACCCGTGGGGTGGGGCGTGCAGAAGTGTCTACGGGTGCCTCTGGGTGTGCAGCAATGGCCGGCCCACCCGTGGGTGGGCGTGCAGAAGTGTCTGCGGGTGCCTCTGAGTGTGCAGCAATGGACGGCCCACCTGTGGGTGGGCATGCAGAAGTGTCTGCGGCTGTCTTCTGGGTGTGCCGCAACGGCCGGCCCACCCGTGGGTGGACGTGCAGAAGTGTCTGGCGATTCCCCTGGGTGTGCCGCAACGGCTGGCTCACCCGTGGGTAGGCGTGCAGAAGTGTCTCTAATTGCCTCTGGGTGTGCAGCAATGGCCGGCCCACCCGTGGGGTGGGGCGTGCAGAAGTGTTTGCGTTTCCCTCTGGGTGTGCCGCCACGGCCGGCCCACCCGTGGGTGGGGCGTGCAGAAGTGTCTGCGATTTTCCTCTGGGTGTGCCGCAATGGCGGCCCACCCGTGACTGGGCGTGCAGAAGTGTTTGCGGGGCGCCTCTGGGTGTGCCGCCACGGCCGGCCCACCCGTGGGTGGGCGTGCAGAAGATTTCTGGTGTCCTCCCCTGGGTGTGCCGCCACGGCCGGCCCACCTGTGGGTGGGCGTGCAGAAGTGTCTGGGCTTGCTTCTGGGTGTGCCGCCACGGCCGGCCCACCCGTGGGTGGGGCGTGCAGAAGTGTCTGCGGGTTGCCCCTAGGGTGTGGAGCAGCGGCGGGCCCACCCGTGGGTGGGCGTGCTGAAGTTTCTGCGGGTGCTTTTGAGTGTGCAGCAACGGCCGGCCAACCCGTGGTTGGGCGTGCAGAAGTGTCTGCGGGTGCCTCTGGGTGTGCAGCATCGGTGGGCCCACCCGTGGGTGGGCGTGCAGTAGTGCCTGGGTTTGCCCCTGGGTGTGCCGCCACGGGCGGCCCACCCGTGAGTGGGCGTGCAGAAGTGTCTGGGCTTGCCCCTGGGTATGCCGCAACGGCCGGCCCACCCGTGGGTAGGCGTGCAGAAAATGTCTGCGGGTTGCCCCTGAGGTGTGCCGCCACGGCCGGCCCACCCGTGCATGGGCGTGCAGAAGCGTCTTGCGGGTGCCTCTGTGTGTGGAGCAACGGCCGGCCCACCCGTGGGTGGGCGTGCAGAAGTGTCTGCGGGTGCCTTTGGGTGTGCAGCAATGGCCGGCCCACCCGTGGGTAGGCGTGCAGAAGTGTCTGCAGCGTGCCTCTGGGTGTGCAGCAACGGCCGGACCACCCGTGGGTGGGCGTGCAGAAGTGTCTGCGTGTTGCCCCTGGGTGTGCCGCCACGGCCGGCCCGACCCGTGAGTGGGCGTGCAGAAGTGTTTGGGCTTGCCCTGGGTATGCCGCAGCGGCCGGCCCACCCGTGGGTGGGCGTGCAGAAGTGTCTGGGTTTGCCCCTGCGTGTGCAGCAATGGCCGGCCTACCCGTGGGTGGGCGTTCAGAAGTGTCTGTTTGTGTCTCTGGGTGTGCAGCAATGGTCGGCCAACCCGAGGGTGGGCGTGCAGAAGTGCCTGGGCTTGCCCCTGGGTGTGCAGCAACGGCCGGCCCTCCCGTGGGTGGGGCGTGCAGAAGGTGTCTGCGGGTGTCTCTGGGGTGTGCAGCAACGGCCGGCCCTCCCGTGGGTGAGGCGTGCAGAAGAGCCTGCGGTGAGCCTCTGGGTGTGCAGCCACGGCCGGCCCACCCGATGGGTAGGCGTGCAAGAACTGTTCGCGTGTGCCACTGGGTGTGCCGCCACGGCCGGCTCACCCGTGGGTGGGCGTGCAGAAAGGGTCTGCGGTTGCCTCTGGGTGTGCCGCCACGGCCGGTCCCACCCGTGGGTGGGCGTGCAGAACTGTTTGCGTGTGCCTCTGGGTGTGCCGCCCACGGCCGGGCCTACCCGTGGGTGGGCGTGCAGAAGGGTTTGCGGTTGCCTCTGGGTGTGCCGCCACGGCCGGCCCCACCCGTGGCTGGGCGTGCAGAACTGTCTGCGTGTGCCTCTGGGTGTGCCGCCACGGCCGGCCCACCCGTGGGTGGGCGTGCAGAACTGTTTGCGTGTGCCACTGGGTGTGCCGCCACGGCCGGCTCACCCGTGGGGTGGGGCGTGCAGAAGGCTTTGCGGTTGCCTCTGGGTGTTTTCCGCCACGGCCGGCCCACCCGTGGGTGGGCGTGCAGAACTGTTTGCGGTTGCCTCTGGGTGTGCCGCCACGGCCGGCCCACCCGTGGGTGGGCGTGCAGAAAGTGCCTGTGTGTGCCTCTGGGTGTGCCGCCACGGCCGGCCCACCCGTGGGTGGGCGTGCAGAAGGGCCTACGGTTCCCTCTGGGTGTGCCGCCCGCCCGGCCACCCGTGGGTGGGCGTGCAGAAGAGCCTGCGTGGGGCCTCTGGGTGTGCCGCCACGGCCGGCCCACCCGTGGGTGGGCGTGCAGTAGGGTTCGCGGTTGCCTCTGGGTGTGCCGCCACGCCCGGCCCACCCGTGGGTGGGCGTGCAGAAGAGCCTGAGGTTGCCTCTGGGTGTTCGCCACGGCCGGCCCACCCGTGGGTGGGGCGTGCAGAAGAGCCTACGTGAGCCTCTGGGTGTGCCGGCACGGCTGGCCCACCCGTGGGTGGGAGTGCAGAACTGTTTGCGTGTGCCACTGGGTGTGCCGCCACGGCTGGCCCACCCGTGGGTGGGCGTGCAGAACTATTTGCGTGTGCCACTGAGTGTGCCGCCACGGCCGGCTCACCCGTGGGTGGGGCGTGCAGAAGGGCCTGCGGTTGCCTCTTGGTGTGCCGCCACGGCCGGCCCACCCGTGGGTGAGCGTGCAGAAGAGCCTTTGTGTGCCTCTGGGTGTGCCGACCACGGCCGGCCCACCCCGTGGGTGGGCGTGCAGAAGGGTTTGCGGTTACCTCTGGGTGTGCCGCCACGGCCGGCCCACCCTGTGGGTGGGCGTGCAGAACTGTTTGCGTGTGCCTCTGGGTGTGCCGCCACGGCCGGTCCACCCGTGGGTGGGGCGTGCAGAAGGGCCTGGGTTTGCCACTGGATGTGCCGCTACGGCCGGCCCACCCGTGGGTGAAGCGTGCAGAAGTGCCTGCGTTTGCCTCTGGGTGTGCAGCCGGCCGACCCACCCGTGGGTGGGCGTGCAGAACTTGTTCGCGTGTGCCACTGGGTGTGCCGCCACGGCCGGCTACCTGTGGGTGGGGCGTGCAGTAGGGTTTGCGTTTGCCTCTGGGTGTGCCGCCACGGCCGACCCACATGTGGGTGGGCGTGCAGAACTGTTTGCGTGTGCCTCTGGGTGTGCCGCCACGGTCAGCCCACCCGTGGAGTGGGCGTGCAGAAGGGCCTGCAATTGCCTCTGTGTGTGCCGCCACGGCCGGCCCAACCGTGGGTGGGCGTGCAGAAAGGCTTGCCGGTTGCCTCTGGGTGTGCCGCCACGGCCGGCCCACCCGCTAAGTGGGCGTGCAGAACTGTTCCGTGTGCCACTGGCTGTGCCGCCACGGCCGAGGCCCACCCGTGGGTGGGCGTGCAGAAGAGCCAGCGTGTGGCTCTGGGTGTGCCGCCACGGCCGGCCCACCCGTGGGTGGGCGTGCAGAACTGTTTGCGTGTGCCACTGGGTGTGCCGCTTCACGGCTGGCCCACCCGTGGGTGGGCGTGCAGAACTGTTTGCGTGTGCCACTGAGTGTGCTGCCACGGCCGGCTCACCCGTGGGTGGGGCGTGCAGAAGTGTTTGCGTGTGTCACTGAGTGTGCCGCCACGGCCGGCTCACCCGTGCGTGGGGCGTGCAGAAGGCTTTGCGGTTGCCTCTGGGTGTTCGCCACGGCCGGCCCACCCGTGGGTGGGCGTGCAGAGAGGTCTGCGTTTGCCTCTGGGTGTGCCGCCACGGCCGGCCCACCCGTGGGTGGGCGTGCAGAAGGCTTTGCGGTTGCCTCTGGGTGTGCCGGCCCTGCCGGACCACCCGTAGAGTGGGGCGTGCAGAAGGGCCAGGGTTTGCCACTGGGTGTGCCGCCACGGCCGGACCACCCGTGGGTGGGGGGCGTGAAGAAGTGCCTGCATTTGCCTCTGGGTGTGCAGCCACGTCCGGCCCACCCGTGGGTAGGCGTGCAGAAGGGCTGTCTCGTGTGCCACTGGCTGTGCCGCCACGGCCGGCTTACCCATGGGTGGGGCGTGCAGTAGGGTTTGCGGTTGCCTCCGGGTGTGCCGCCACGGCCGGCCCACCCGTGGGTGGGCGTGCAGAAGGGCCTGCGGTTGTCTCTGGGTGTGCCGCCACGGCCGGCCCACCCGTGGGTGGGCGTGCAGAACTGTTTGCGTGTGCCACTGAGTGTGCCGCCACGGCCGGCTCACCCGTGGGTGGGCGTGCAGAAGGGTTTGCGGTTCCCTCTGGGTGTGCCGCCACGACCGGCCCACCCGTGCCTGAGCGTGCAGGAGGGACTTTATGTGCCTCTGGGTGTGCCGCCACGGCCGGCCCACCCGTGGGTGGGCGTGCAGAAGGGTTTGCGGTTGGCTCTGGGTGTGCCGCCACGGTCGGCCCACCCGTGGGTGGGCGTGCAGAACTGCCTGCGGTTGCCTCTGGGTGTGCCGCCACGGCCGGCCCACCCGTTGGTGGGCTTGCAGAAGGGCCTGCGGTTGCCTCTGGGTGTGCCGCCACGGCCGTCCCACCCGTGGGTGGGCGTGCAGAAGGCTTTGCGGTTGCCTCTGGGTGTGCCGCCACGGCCGGTCCACCCTTGGGTGGGCGTGCAGAAGGGCCTGCGGTTGCCTCTGTGTGTGCCGCCACGGCCGGACCACCCGTGGGTGGGCGTGCAGAAGGGCCTGGGTTTGCCACTGGGTGTGCCGCCACGGCCGGCTTACCCGTGGTGGGGCGTGCAGAAGTGCCTGCGTTTGCCTCTGGGTGTGCCGCCACGGCCGACTCTCCCGATGGGTGGGCGTGCAGAACTGTTTGCGTGTGCCACTGGCTGTGCCGCCACGGCCGGCTTACCCATGGGTGGGCGTGCAGTAGGGTTTGCGGTTGCCTCTGGGTGTGCCGCCACGCCGGCCCCACCCGTGGGTGGGCGTGCAGAAGGGCCTGAGGTTGCCTCTGGGTGTTCCGCCACGGCCGGCCCACCCGTGGGTGGGCGTGCAGAAGGGCCTGCGTGAGCCTCTGGGTGTGCCGGCACGGCTGGCCCACCCGTGGGTGGGCGTGCAGAACTGTTTGCGTGTGCCACTGGGTGTGCCGCCACGGCTGGCCCACCCGTGGGTGGGCGTGCAGAACTATTTGCGTGTGCCACTGAGTGTGCCGCCACGGCCGGCTCTCCCGTGGGTGGGCGTGCAGAAGGGCCTGCGGTTGCCTCTTGGTGTGCCGCCACGACCGGCCCACCCGTGGCTGAGCGTGCAGAAGGGCCTTTGTGTGCCTCTGGGTGTGCCGCCACGGCCGGCCCACCCGTGGGTGGGCGTGCAGAAGGGTTTGCGGTTACCTCTGGGTGTGCCGCCACGGCCGGCCCACCTGTGGGTGGGCGTGCAGAACTGTTTGCGTGTGCCTCTGGGTGTGCCGCCACGGCCGGTCCACCCGTGGGTGGGCGTGCAGAAGGGCCTGGGTTTGCCACTGGATGTGCCGCCACGGCCGGCCCACCCGTGGGTGGGCGTGCAGAAGTGCTTGCGTTTGCCTCTGGGTGTGCAGCCACGGCCGGCCCACCCGTGGGTGGGCGTGCAGAACTGTTTGCGTGTGCCACTGGCTGTGCCGCCACGGCCAGCTTACCTGTGAGTGGGCGTGCAGTAGGGTTTGCGTTTGCCTCCGGGTGTGCCGCCACGGCCGGCCCACATGTGGGTGGGCGTGCAGAACTGTTTGCGTGTGCCTCTGGGTGTGCCGCCACGGCCGGCCCACCCGTGGGTGGGCGTGCAGAAGGGCCTGCAATTGCCTCTGTGTGTGCCGCCACGGCCGGCCCAACCGTGGGTGGGCGTGCAGAAAGGCCTTCGGTTGCCTCTGGGTGTGCCGCCACGGCCGGCCCACCCGCGAGTGGGCGTGCAGAACTGTTTGCGTGTGCCACTGGCTGTGCCGCCACGGCCGGCCCACCCGTGGGTGGGCGTGCAGAAGGGCCAGCGTGTGGCTCTGGGTGTGCCGCCACGGCCGGCCCACCCGTGGGTGGGCGTGCAGAACTGTTTGCGTGTGCCACTGGGTGTGCCGCCACGGCTGGCCCACCCGTGGGTGGGCGTGCAGAACTGTTTGCGTGTGCCACTGAGTGTGCTGCCACGGCCGGCTCACCCGTTTGGTGGGCGTGCAGAACTGTTTGCGTGTGCCACTGGGTGTGCCGCCACGGCCGGCTCACCCGTGCGTGGGCGTGCAGAAGGCTTTGCGGTTGCCTCTGGGTGTTCCGCCACGGCCGGCCCACCCGTGGGTGGGCGTGCAGAGGGGTCTGCGTTTGCCTCTGGGTGTGCCGCCACGGCCGGCCCACCCGTGGGTGGGCGTGCAGAAAGGCCTGCGGTTGCCTCTGGGTGTGCCGGCCTGCCGGCACCACCCCGTAGGTGGGCGTGCAGAAGGGCCAGGGTTTGCCACTGGGTGTGCCGCCACGGCCGGACCACCCGAGGGTGGGCGTGAAGAAGTGCCTGCATTTGCCTCTGGGTGTGCAGCCACGTCCGGCCCACCCGTGGGTGGGCGTGCAGAACTGTCTGCGTGTGCCACTGGCTGTGCCGCCACGGCCGGCTTACCCATGGGTGGGCGTGCAGTAGGGTTTTCGGTTGCCTCCGGGTGTGCCGCCACGGCCGGTCCACCCGTGGGTGGGCGTGCAGAAGGGCCTGCGGTTGTCTCTGGGTGTGCCGCCACGGCCGGCCCACCCGTGGGTGGGCGTGCAGAACTGTTTGCGTGTGCCACTGGGTGTGCCGCCACGGCCGGCTCACCCGTGGGTGGGCGTGCAGAAGGGTTTGCGGTTCCCTCTGGGTGTGCCGCCACGACCGGCCCACCCGTGCCTGAGCGTGCCGGAGGGACTTTATGTGCCTTAGGGTGTGCCGCCACGGCCGGCCCACCCGTGGGTGGGCGTGCAGAAGGGTTTGCGGTTGGCTCTGGGTGTGCCGCCACGGCCGGCCCACCCGTGGGTGGGCGTGCAGAAGCGCCTGCGGTTGCCTCTGGGTGTGCCGCCACGGCCGGCCCACCCGTTGGTGGGCGTGCAGAAGGGCCTGCGGTTGCCTCTGGGTGTGCCGCCACGGCCGTCCCACCCGTGGGTGGGCGTGCAGAAGGCTTTGCGTTTGCCTCTGGGTGTGCCGCCACGGCCGGTCCACCCTTGGGTGGGCGTGCAGAAGGGCCTGCGGTTGCCTCTGGGTGTGCCGCCACGGCCGGCCCACCCGTGGGTGGGCGTGCAGAAGCTGCCTGCGTTTTGCCTCTGGGTGTGCCGCCACGGCCGGCCCACCCGTGGGTGGGCGTGCAGAACTGTTTGCGTGTGCCACTGGGTGTGCCGCCACGGCCGGCCCACCCGTGGGTGGGCGTGCAGAAGGGTTTGCGGTTGCCTCTGGGTGTGCCGCCACGGCCGGCCCACCCGTGGGTGGGCGTGCAGAAGGGCCTGCGGTTGCCTCTGGGTGTGCCGCCACGGCCGGCCCACCCGTGGGTGGGCGTGCAGAAGGGCCTGCGTGTGCCTCTGGGTGTGCCGCCACGGCCGGCCCACCCGTGGGTGGGCGTGCAGAACTGTTTGCGTGTGCCACTGGGTGTGCCGCCACGGCTGGCCCACCCGTGGGTGGGCGTGCAGAACTGTTTGCGTGTGCCACTGAGTGTGCCGCCACGGCCGGCTCACCCGTGGGTGGGCGTGCAGAAGGGCCTTGCGTGTGCCTCTGGGTGTGCCGCCACGGCCGGCCCACCCGTGGGTGGGCGTGCAGAAGGGTTTGCGGTTGCCTCTGGGTGTGCCGCCACGGCCGGCCCACCCGTGGGTGGGCGTGCAGAACTGTTTGCGTGTGCCTCTGGGTGTGCCGCCACGGCCGGTCTCCACCCGTGGGTGGGCGTGCAGAAGGGCCTTGCGTTTGCCTCTGGGTGTGCCGCCACGGCCGGCCCACCCATGGGTGGGCGTGCAGAAATGTTTGCGTGTGCCACTGGCTGTGCCGCCACGGCCGGCCTACCCGTGGGTGGGCGTGCAGAAGGGTTTCGGTTGGCTCTGGGTGTGCCGCCACAGCCGGCCCACCCGTGGGTGGGCGTGCAGAAGGGCCTGCGTTTGCCACTGGATGTGCCGCCACGGCCGGCCCACCCGTGGGTGGGCGTGCAGAAGGGCTTGCGTTTGCCTCTGGGTGTGCAGCCACGGCCGGCCCACCCGTGGGTGGGCGTGCAGAACTGTTTGCGTGTGCCACTGGGTGTGCCGCCACGGCCGGCTTACCTGTGGGTGGGCGTGCAGTAGGGTTTCGGTTGCCTCTGGGTGTGCCACCACGGTTGGCCCCAGATGTGGGTGGGCGTGCAGAACTGTTTGCGTGTGCCTCTGGGTGTGCCGCCACGGCCGGCCCACCCGTGGAGTGGGCGTGCAGAAGAGCCTGCGGTTGCCTCTGTGTGTGCCGCCACGGCCGGCCCAACACGATGGGTGGGGCGTGCAGAAAGGCCTTCGGTTGCCTCTGGGTGTGCCGCCACGTCCGGCCCACCCGTGGGTGGGCGTGAAGAACTGTCTGCGTGTGCCACTGGCTGTGCCGCCACGGCCGGCTTACCCATGGGTGGGCGTGCAGTAGGGTTTGCGGTTGCCTCTGGGTGTGCCGCCACAGCCGGCCCACCCGTGGGTGGGCGTGCAAACTGTTCCGCGTGTGCCACTGGGTGTGCCGCCACGGCTGGCCCACCCGTGGGTGGCGTGCAGAACTGTTTGCGTGTGCCACTGAGTGTGCCGCCACGGCCGGCCCACCCGTGGGTGGGCGTGCAGAAGGAGTTTGCAGTTCCCTCTGGGTGTGCCGCCACGGCCGGCCCAGCCGTGGGTGGGCGTGCAGAAGGGCCTGCGTGTTGCCTCTGGGTGTGCCGCCACGGCCGGACCCACCCGTGGGTGGGCGTGCAGAACTGTTTGCGTGTGCCTCTGGGTGTGCCGCCACGGCTGGCTCACCCGTGGGTGGGCGTGCAGAAGGGTTTGCGGTTGCCTCTGGGTGTGCCGCCACGGCCGGCCCACCCGTGGGTGGGCGTGCAGAATGGCCTGCGTGTGGCCTCTGGGTGTTCCGCCACGGCCGGCCCACCCGTGGGTGGGCGTGCAGAAGTGTTTGCGTGTGCCACTGGGTGTGCCGCCACGGCCGGCCCACCTGTGGGTGGGCGTGCAGAACTGTTTGCGTGTGCCTCTGGGTGTGCGCCCACGGCCCGGCCCACCCGTGGGTGGGCGTGCAGAAGGGTTTGCGGTTGCCTCTGGGTTGTGCCGCCACGACCGGCCCACCACGTGGCTGAGGCGTGCAGAAGGGCCTTGCGTGTGCCTCTGGGTGTGCCGCCACGGCCGGCCCACCCGTGGGTGGGCGTGCAGAAGGGCCTGCGGTTGCCTCTTGGTGTGCCGCCACGGCCGGCCCACCCGTGGGTGGGCGTGCAGAAGGGTTTGCGGTTGCCTCTGGGTGTGCCGCCCGGCCGGCCCACCCGTGGGTGGGCGTGCAGAAGGGCCTGCGTTTGCCACTGGGTGTGCCGCCACGGCCGGCCCACCCGTGGGTGGGCGTGCAGAAGTGTCTGCGTTTGCCTCTGGGTGTGCAGCCACGGCCGGCCCACCCGTGGGTGGGCGTGCAGAACTGTTTGCGTGTGCCACTGGGTGTGCCGCCACGGCCGGCTCACCCGTGGGTGGGGCGTGCAGTAGGGTTTGCGGTTGCCTCTGGGTGTGCCGCCACGGCCGGCCCACCCGTGGGTGGGCGTGCAGAAGGGCCTGCGTGTCGCCTCTGGGTGTGCCGCCACGGCCGGCCCACCCGTGGGTGGGGCGTGCAGAAGGGTTTGCGGTCAGCCTCTGGGTGTGCCGCCACGGCCGGCCCATCCGTGGGTGGGCGTGCAGAAGCGCCTGCGGTTCCATCTGGGTGTGCCGCCACGGCCGGCCCACCCGAGTGTGGGCTTGCAGAAGGGCCTGCGTGAGCCTCTGTGTGTGCCGCCACGGCCGTCCCAACCCGTGGGTGGGCGTGCAGAACTGTTTGCCTCTGCCACTTGAGTGTGCTGCCACGGCCGGGACACCCGTGGGTGGGCGTGCAGAACTGTTTGCGTGTGCCACTGCCTGTGCCGCCACGGCCGGCCCCACCCGTGGGTGGGCGTGCAGTAGGGTTTGCGGTTGCCTCTGGGTGTGCCGCCACGCCGGCCCACCCGTGGGTGGGCGTGCAGAAGGGCCTGCGGTTGCCTCTCGGTGTGCAGTCACGGCCGGCCCACCCGTGGGTGGGCGTGCAGAACTGTTTGCGTGTGCCACTGGCTGTGCCGCCTCGGCCGGCCCACCCGTGGGTGGGCGTGCAGAAGCCGACTGCGGTTGCCTCTGGGTGTGCCGCCACGGCCGGCCCACCCGTGGGTGGGCGTGCAGAAGGGCCTGCGTGTTGCCTCTGGGTGTGCCGCCACGGCCGGCCCACCCGTGGGTGGGCGTGCAGAACTGTTCGCGTGTGCCACTGGGTGTGCTGCCACGGCCGGCTCACCCGTGGGTGGGCGTGCAGAACTGTTTGCGTGTGCCACTGGGTGTGCCGCCACGGCCGGCTCCCACCCGTGGGTGGGCGTGCAGAACTGTTTGCGTGTGCCACTGGGTGTGCCGCCACGGCCGGCTCACCCGTGGGTGGGCGTGCAGTAGGGTTTGCGGTTGCCTCTGGGTGTGCCGCCACGGCCGGCCCACCCGTGGGTGGGCGTGCAGAAGGGCCTGCGGTTGCCTCTGGGTGTGCAGCCACGGCCGGCCCACCCGTGGGTGGGCGTGCAGAACTGTTCTGCGTGTGCCACTGGGTGTGCCGCCACGGCCGGCCCACCCGTGGGTGGGCGTGCAGAACTGTTTGCGTGTGCCACTGGGTGTGCCGCCACGGCCGGCTCACCCGTGGGCTGGGCGTGCAGAAGGCTTTGCGGTTGCCTCTGGGTGTGCCGCCACGGCCGGCCCACCCGTGGGTGGGCGTGCAGAACTGTTTGCGTGTGCCACTGAGTGTGCCGCCACGGCCGGCCCACCCGTGGGTGGGCGTGCAGAAGGGTTTGCGTGTTGCCTCTGGGTGTGCCGCCACGGCCGGCCCACCCGTGGGTGGGCGTGCAGAAGGGCCTGCGGTTGCCTCTTGGTGTGCCGCCACGGCCGGCCCACCCGTGGGTGGGCGTGCAGAAGCTGTTTGCGGTTGCCTCTGGGTGTGCCGCCACGGCCGGCCCACCCGTGGGTGGGCGTGCAGAAGGGCTCTGCGGTTGCCTCTGGGTGTGCCGCCACGGCCGGCCCACCCGTGGGTGGGCGTGCAGAAGGAGTTTGCGTTGGCCTCTGGGTGTGCCGCCACGGCCGGCCCACCCGTGGGTGGGCGTGCAGAAAAGGCCTGCGGTTGCCTCTGGGTGTGCCGCCACGGCCGGACCCACCCGTGGGTGGGCGTGCAGAAGGGCCTGCGTTTGCCACTGGGTGTGCCGCCACGGCCGGCCCACCCTTGGGTGGCGTGCAGAACTGTTTGCGTGTGCCACTGGGTGTGCCGCCACGGCCGGCTCACCCCGTGGGTGGGGCGTGCAGTAGGGTTTGCGGTTGCCTCTGGGTGTGCCGCCACAGCCGGTCCACCCGTGGGTGGGCGTGCAGTAGGGTTTGCGGTGTGCCTCTGGGTGTGCCGCCACGGCCGGCCCACCCATGGGTGGGCGTGCAGAAGGGCCTGCGGTTGCCTCTGGGTGTGCCGCCACGGCCGGCCCACCGTGGGTAGGCGTGCAGAAGAAGCCTGCGGTTGCCTCTGGGTGTGCCGCCACGGCCGGCCCACCCGTGGGTGGGCGTGCAGAAGAGCCTGCGGTTGCCTCTGGGTGTGCCGCCACGGCCGGCCCACCCGTGGGTGGGCGTGCAGAAGGGCCTGCGGTTGCCTCTGGTGTGTGCCGCCACGGCCGGCCCACCCGTGGGTGGGCGTGCAGAACTGTTTGCGTTTGCCACTGGGTGTGCTGCCACGGCCGGCTCACCCGTGGGTGGGCGTGCAGAACTGTTTGCGTGTGCCACTGGGTGTGCCGCCACGGCCGGCTCACCCGTGGGTGGGCGTACAGAAGGCTTTGCGGTTGCCTCTGGGTGTGCCGCCACGGCCGGCTCACCCGTGGGTGGGCGTGCAGAAGGGTCTGCGTGTGACATTTGGGTGTGCCGCCACGGCCGGCCCACCCGTGGGTGGGCGTGCAGAAAGGCCTGCGTTTCTCTGTGTGTGCCGCCCCTGCCGGACCACCCGTGGGTGGGCGTGCAGAAGGGCCTGGGTTTGCCACTGGGTGTGCCGCCACGGCCGGCCCACCCGTGGGTGGGCGTGCAGAATTGTTTGCGTGTGCCACTGCCTGTGCCGCCACGGCCGGCATACCCGTGGGTGGGCGTGCAGTAGGGTTTGGGGTTGCCTCCGGGTGTGCCGCCACGGCCGGCCCACCCGTGGGTGGGCGTGCAGAATGGCCTGCGTGTGGCTCTGGGTGTGCCGCCACGGCCGGCCCACCCGTGGGTGGGCGTGCAGAAGGGCCTGCGGTTGCCTCTGGGTGTGCCGCCACGGCCGGCCCACCCGTGGGTGGGCGTGCAGAAGGGTTTGCGGATGCCTCTGGGTGTGCCGCCACGGCCGGCCCACCCGTGGGTGGGCGTGCAGAAGGGCCTGCGGTTGCCACTGGGTGTGCCGCCACGGCCGGCCCACCCGTGGGTGGGCGTGCAGAAGGGCCTGCGGTTGCCTCTGGGTGTGCCGCCACGGCCGGCCCACCCGTGGGTGGGCGTGCAGAACTGTTTGCGTGTGCCACTGGGTGTGCCGCCACGGCCGGCCCACCCGTGGGTGGGCGTGCAGAAGTGTTTGCGTGTGCCACTGGGTGTGCCGCCACGGCCGGCTCACCCGTGGAGTGAGGCGTGCAGAAGGGCCTGCGTTTGCCTCTGGGTGTGCCGCCACGGCCGGCCCACCCGTGGGTGAGCGTGCAGAAGGGCCTTTGTGTTGCCTCTGGGTGTGCCGCCACGGCCGGCCCACCCGTGGGTGGGCGTGCAGAAGTGTTTGCGTGTTACCTCTGGGTGTGCCGCTACGGCCGGCCCACCTGTGGGTGGGCGTGCAGAACTGTTTGCGTGTGCCTCTGGGTGTGCCGCCACGGCCGGCCCACCCGTGGGTGGGCGTGCAGAAGGGCTTGCGTTGCCTCTGGGTGTGCCGCCACGGCCGGCCCACCCGTGGGTGGGCGTGCAGAAGGGTTTGCGGTTGCCTCTGGGTGTGCCGCCACGGCCGGCCCACCCGTGAGTGGGCGTGCAGAAAGGCCTGCGGTTGTCTCTGGGTGTGCCGCCACGGCCGGCCCACCCGTGGGTGGGCGTGCAGAAGTGCCTTGCGTTGCCTCTGGGTGTGCCGCCACGGCCGGCCCACCCGTGGGTGGGCGTGCAGAAGTGTTTGCGTGTTGCCCTCTGGGTGTGCCGCCACGGCCGGCCCACCCGTGGGTGGGCGTGCAGAAGGGTTTGCGGTTGCCTCTGGGTGTGCCGCCACGACCGGCCCACCCGTGGGCTGAGCGTGCAGAAGGGCCTTGCGTGTGCCTCTGGGTGTGCCGCCACGGCCGGCCCACCCGTGGGTGGGCGTGCAGAAGGGCTTGCGTTTGCCTCTTGGTGTGCCGCCACGGCCGGCCCACCCATGGGTGGGCGTGCAGAAGGGTTTGCGTGTTGCCTCTGGGTGTGCCGCCACGGCCGGCCCACCCGTGGGTGGGCGTGCAGAAGGGCCTGCGATTTGTCACTGGGTGTGCCGCCACGGCCGGCTCACCCGTGGGTGGGCGTGCAGAAGGGTTTGCGGTTGCCTCTGGGTGTGCCGCCACGGCCGGCCCACCCGTGGGTGGGCGTGCAGAAGGGCCTGCGGTCGCCTCTGGGTGTGCCGCCACGGCCGGCCCACCCGTGGGTGGGCGTGCAGAGGGGTTTGCGGTCGGCTCTGGGTGTGCCGCCACGGCCGGCCCATCCGTGGGTGGGCGTGCAGAAGCGCCTGCGGTTCCATCTGGGTGTGCCGCCACGGCCGGCCCACCCGTGGGTGGGCTTGCAGAAGGGCCTGCGTGAGCCTCTGTGTGTGCCGCCACGGCCGTCCCAACCCGTGGGTGGGCGTGCAGAACTGTTTGCGCTCTGCCATTGGGTGTGCCGCCACGGCCGGGACCACCCGTGGGTGGGCGTGCAGAACTGTTTGCGTGTGCCACTGGCGTGTGCCGCCACAGCCGGCCCACCCGTGGGTGGGCGTGCAGAAGGGTTTGCGGTTGCCTCTGGGTGTGCCGCCACGGCCGGCCCACCCGTGGGTGGGCGTGCAGAAGGGTCTGCGGTTGCCTCTGGGTGTGCCGCCACGGCCGGCCCACCCGTGGGTGGGCGTGCAGAACGCTTGCGGTTGCCTCTGGGTGTGCCGCCACGGCCGGCCCACCCGTGGGTGGTCTTGCAGAACTGTTTGCGTGTGCCACTGGAGTGTGCTGCCACGGCCGGCTCACCCGTGGGTGGGCGTGCAGAACTGTTTGCGTGTGCCACTGAGTGTGCCGCTACGGCGGGCTCACCCGTGGGTGGGAGTACAGAAGGCTTTGCGGTTGCCTCTGGGTGTGCCGCCACGGCCGGCCCACCCGTGGGTGGGCGTGCAGAAGGGCCTGCGGTTGCCTCTGGGTGTGCCGCCACGGCCGGCCCACCCGTGGGTGGGCGTGCAGAAGGGCCTGCGTGTGCCTCTGGGTGTGCCGCCACGGCCGGCCCACCCGTGGGTGGGCGTGCAGAACTGTTTGCGTGTGCCACTGGGTGTGCCGCCACGGCCGGCCCACCCGTGGGTGGGCGTGCAGAACTGTTTGCGTGTGCCTCTGGGTGTGCCGCCACGGCCGGCCCACCCGTGGCTGAGCGTGCAGAAGGGCCTGCGTTGCCTCTGGGTGTGCCGCCACGGCCGGCCCACCCGTGGGTGGGCGTGCAGAAGGGCCTGCGGTTGCCTCTGGGTGTGCCGCCACGGCCGGCCCACCCGTGGGTGGGCGTGCAGAAATGTTTGCGGTTGCCTCTGGGTGTGCCGCCACGACCGGCCCACCCATGGCTGAGCGTGCAGAAGGGCCTGTGTGTGCCTCTGGGTGTGCCGCCACGGCCGGCCCACCCGTAGGTGGGAGTGCAGAAGGGCCTGCGGTTGCCTCTGGGTGTGCCGCCACGGCCGGCCCCACCCGTGGGTGGGCGTGCAGGAGGGTTTGCGTATGCCTCTGGGTGTGCCGCCACGTCCGGCCCCACCCGTGGGGTGGGCGTGCAGAAGAGCCTGCGGTTGCCTCTGGGTGTGTAGCCACGGCCGGCCCACCCGTGGGTGGGCGTGCAGAAGGGCCTGCGGTTGCCTCTGGGTGTGCCGCCACGGCCAGCCCACCCGTGGGTGGGCGTCCAGAAGGGCCTGCGTGAGCCTCTGGGTGTGCCGCCACGGCCGGCCCACCCGTGGGTGGGCGTGCAGAACTGTTTGCGTGTGCCTCTGGCTGTGCCGCCACGGCTGGCCCACCCGTGGGTGGGCGTGCAGAACTGTTTGCGTGTGCCACTGAGTGTGCCGCCACGGCCGGCTCACCCGTGGGTGGGCGTGCAGAAGGGCCTGCGGTTTGCCACTCGGTGTGCCGCCACGACCGGCCCACCCGTGGCCTAAGCGTGAAGAAGGGCCTTTGTGTGCCTCTGGGTGTGCCGCCACGGCCGGCCCACCCGTGGGTGGGCGTGCAGAAGGGCCTGCGGTTCCCTCTGGGTGTGCCGCCACGGCCGGCCCACCCGTGGGTGGGCGTGCAGAAGGGCCTGCGGTTGCCTCTTGGTGTGCCGCAACGGCCGGCCAACCTGTGGGTGGGCGTGCAGAACTGTTTGCGTGTGCCTCTGGGTGTGCCGCCACGGCCGGCTTACCCATGGGTGGGGCGTCCAGTAGGGTTTGCGGTTGCCTCGGGTGTGGCGCCACGGCCGGCCCACCCGTGGGTGGGCGTGCAGAAGGGCCTGCGGTTGCCTCTGGGTGTGCCGCCACGGCCGGCCCACCCGTGGGTGGGCGTGAAGAAAGGCCTGCGTGAGCCTCTGGGTGTGCCGCCACGGCCGGCCCACCCGTGGGTGGGCGTGCAGAAATGTTTGCTTGTGCCACTGGGTGTGCCGCCACGGCTGGCCCACCCGTGGAGTGGGCGTGCTAGAACTGTTTGCGTGTGCCACTGAGTGTGCCGACACAACCGGCTCACCCGTG
>JAKWBO010000435.1:0-46592 GCA_034336685.1 Luscinia luscinia
AGACCTGTGCCCGCCTGCATTCCTGATTAAGGGGTAGACCTGTTGTCCGCCGGCATTCCCGCTTAAGGGGTAGACCTGTTGTCCGCCTGCATTCCCCTGACTTAATGGGTAGACCTGTTGTCCGCCGGCATTCCTGATTAAGGGCAGACCTGGCTGTCCGCCGGCATTCCCGCTTCAAGGGGCAGACCTGCTGTCCGCCGCATTCCCGACCAAGGGGTAGACCTGGTGTCCGGCCTGCATTCCTGCATTAAGGTAGACCTGGTGTCCGCCGGCATTCCCGCTTAAGGGTAGACCTGTGTCCGCCGGCATTCCTGATTAAGGGGTAGACCTGTTGTCCGCCGGCATTCCCGCTAAGGGGTAGACCTGGTGTCCGCCGGCATTCCCGCTAATGGGCAGACCTGGTGTCCGCCGGCATTCCCGCTTAAGGGGTAGACCTGTTGTCCGCCTGCATTCCCGCTTAAGGGGTAGACCTGTGTCCGCCGGCACTCCCGCTTAAGGGGTAGACCTGTTGTCCGCCTGCATTCCCGGATTAAGGGGTAGACCTGGTGTCCGCCTGGCACTCCCGATTAAGGGGTAGACCTGCTGTCCGCCCGCATTCCCGATTGAAGGGGTAGACCTGGTGTCCGCCTGCACTCCCGACTAAGGGGTAGACCTGGTGTCCGCCGCATTCCCGCCAAGGGGTAGACCTGTTGTCCGCCTGCATTCTCGCTTAAGGTGGTAGACCTGCTGTCCGCCTGCATTCCCGATTAAGGGTAGACCTGGTGTCCGCCGGCATTCCCGGCTAAGGGGTAGACCTGTTGTCCGCCGGCATTCTCGCTAAGGGGTAGACCTGCTGTCCGCCTGCATCCCCTGATTAAGGGGTAGACCTGGTGTCCGCCTGCATTCCCGATTAAGGGTAGACCTGGTGTCCGGCCCGCATTCCTGCTTAAGGGGTAGACCTGTGGTCCGCCTGCATTCCCGCTTAAGGGGTAGACCTGGTGTCCGGCCTGCATTCCCGATTAAGGGTAGACCTGGTGTCCGCCTGCATTCCCGACTTAAGGTGGCAGACCTGTGTCCGCCTGCATTCCCGCTTAAGCGTAGACCTGGTGTCCGCCTGGCATTCCCGCTTAAGGGGTAGACCTGTTGTCCGCCTGCATTCCCGCTTAAGGGGTAGACCTGGTGTCCGCCGGCATTCCCGCTTAAGGGGTAGACCTGTTGTCCGCCTGCATTCCCGATTAAGGGGTAGACCTGTTGTCCGCCGGCATTCCCGCTTAAGGGGTAGACCTGTTGTCCGCCTCGCATTCCCGACAGGGGTAGACCTGTTGTCCGCCTGCATTCCTGATTAAGGGGCAGACCTGGTGTCCGCCTGCATTCCTGATTAAGGGGTAGACCTGGTGTCCGCCGGCATTCCCGCTTAAGGCAGACCTGTTGTCCGCCTGCATTCCTGATTAAGGGGTAGACCTGGTGTCCGCCTGCACTCCCGATTAAGGGGTAGACCTGGTGTCCGCCTGCATTCCCGACTAAGGGGTAGACTGCAGTCCGCCGGCATTCCCGCTTAAGGGGTAGACCTGTTGTCCGCCTGCATTCCCGCTAAGGGTAGACCTGGTGTCCGCATGCATTCCCGCTTAAGGGGTAGACCTGTTGTCCGCCGGCATTCCCGCTTAAGGGGTAGACCTGGTGTCCGCCGGCATTCCCGCTTAAGGGTAGACCTGTTGTCCGCCTGCATTCCCGATTAAGGGTAGACCTGTGTCCGCCTGCATTCCGATTAAGGGGTAGACCTGTTGTCCGCCGGCATTCCCGCTTAAGGGGTAGACCTGTCGTCCGCCTGCATTCCCGATTAAGGGGTAGACCTGTTGTCCGCTCTGCATTCCCGACTAAGGGGTAGACCTGTTGTCCGCCTGCATTCCCGATTAAGGGGTAGACCTGGTGTCCGCCGGCATTCCCGCTTAAGGGGTAGACCTGTTGTCCGCCTGCATTCCCGATTAAGGGTAGACCTGTTGTCCGCCGGCATTCCCGGCTAAGGGGTAGACCTGGTGTCCGCCTGCATTCCCGATTAAGGGGTAGACCTGGTGTCCGCCGGCATTCCCGCTTAAGGGTAGACCTGCTGTCCGCCCGCATTCCCGACCAAGGGGTAGACCTGGTGTCCGCCGGCATTCCCGATTAAGGGGTAGACCTGGTGTCCGCCGGCATTCCCGCCTAAGGGTAGACCTGTTGTCCGCCTGCATTCCCGATTAAGGGGTAGACCTGGTGTCCGCCTGCATTCCCGATTAAGGGTAGACCTGGTGTCCGCCGGCATTCCCGCTTAAGGGGTAGACCTGTTGTCCGCCTGCATTCCCGATTAAGGGGTAGACCTGGTGTCCGCCGGCATTCCTGCTAAGGGGTAGACCTGTTGTCCGCCTGCATTCCCGCTTAAGGGGTAGACCTGTTGTCCGCCTGCATTCCCGATTAAGGGGTAGACCTGTTGTCCGCCTGCATTCCCGACTAAGGGGTAGACCTGTTGTCCGCCTGCATTCCCGCTTAAGGGGTAGACCTGTTGTCCGCCTGCACTCCCGATTAAGGGGTAGACCTGTTGTCCGCCGGCATTCCCGATTAAGGGGTAGACCTGTTGTCCGCCTGCATTCCCGATTAAGGGGTAGACCTGGTGTCCGCCTGCATTCCTCGATTAAGGGGTAGACCTGGTGTCCGCCGGCATTCCCGCTTAAGGGGTAGACCTGTTGTCCGCCCGCATTCCCGATTAAGGGGTAGACCTGTTGTCCGCCTGCATTCCCGATTAAGGGGTAGACCTGTTGTCCGCCTGCATTCCCGGCTAAGGGGTAGACCTGTTGTCCGCCGGCATTCCCGCTTAAGGGGTAGACCTGTTGTCCGCCTGCATTCCCGATTAAGGGGTAGACCTGTTGTCCGCCTGCATTCCCGATTAAGGGTAGACCTGGTGTCCGCCGGCATTCCCGCTTAAGGGTAGACCTGTTGTCCGCCTGCATTCCCGACTTAAGGGGTAGACCTGTTGTCCGCCTGCATTCCTGATTAAGGGGTAGACCTGGTGTCCGCCCGCATTCCCGCTTAAGGGGTAGACCTGGTGTCCGCCTGCATTCCCGATTAAGGGGTAGACCTGGTGTCCGCCGGCATTCCCGCATTAAGGGGTAGACCTGTTGTCCGCCTGCATTCCCGCTTACAGGGTAGACCTGTTGTCCGCCGGCATTCCCGATTAAGGGGTAGACCTGTTGTCCGCCTGCATTCCCGACTTAAGGGGTAGACCTGCTGTCCGCCGGCATTCCTGCTGAAGGGGTAGACCTGTTGTCCGCCCGCATTCCCGAATAGGGGTAGACCTGTTGTCCGCCTGCATTCCCGATTAAGGGGTAGACCTGGTGTCCGCCTGCATTCCCGATTAAGGGGTAGACCTGTTGTCCGCCGGCATTCCCGCTTAGGGGTAGACCTGTTGTCCGCCTGCATTCCCGATTAAGGGGTAGACCTGGTGTCCGCCTGCATTCCCGATTAAGGGGTAGACCTGGTGTCCGCCGGCATTCCTGATTAAGGGGTAGACCTGTTGTCCGCCGGCATTCCCGCTTAAGGGTAGACCTGTTGTCCGCCTGCATTCCCGCTTAAGGGGTAGACCTGGTGTCCGCCTGCATTCCCGATTAAGGGGTAGACCTGGTGTCCGCCGGCATTCCCGCTTAAGGGGTAGACCTGTTGTCCGCCTGCATTCCCGATTAAGGGGTAGACCTGGTGTCCGCCTGCATTCCCGATTAAGGGGTAGACCTGGTGTCCGCCCGCATTCCCGATTAAGGGTAGACCTGGTGTCCGCCGGCATTCCCGCTTAAGGGGTAGACCTGTTGTCCGCCTGCATTCCCGATTAAGGGGTAGACCTGGTGTCCGCCTGCATTCCCGATTAAGGGTAGACCTGGTGTCCGCCGGCATTCCCGCTTAAGGGGTAGACCTGTTGTCCGCCTGCATTCCCGCTTAAGGGGTAGACCTGTTGTCCGCCTGCATTCCCGCTTAAGGGGTAGACCTGCTGTCCGCCTGCATTCCCGATTAAGGGGTAGACCTGGTGTCCGCCGGCATTCCCGATTAAGGGGTAGACCTGTTGTCCGCCTGCATTCCCGCTTAAGGGTAGACCTGTTGTCCGCCTGCATTCCCGCTAAGGGGTAGACCTGGTGTCCGCCGGCATTCCCGCTTAAGGGGTAGACCTGTTGTCCGCCTGCATTCCTGACTAAGGGTAGACCTGTTGTCCGCCTGCATTCCCGCTTAAGGGGTAGACCTGTTGTCCGCCCGTATTCCCGATTAAGGGTAGACCTGTTGTCCGCCTGCATTCCCGCATTAAGGGGTAGACCTAGTGTCCGCCTGCATTCCCGATTAAGGGGTAGACCTGTTGTCCGCCCGCATTCCCGCTGAAGGGGTAGACCTGGTGTCCGCCTGCATTCCCGCTTAAGGGGTAGACCTGTTGTCCGCCGGCATTCCCGATTAAGGGGTAGACCTGGTGTCCGCCTGCATTCCCGCTTAAGGGTAGACCTGGTGTCCGCCTGCATTCCCGCTCAAGGGGTAGACCTGGTGTCCGCCTGCATTCCCGCTTAAGGGGTAGACCTGTTGTCCGCCTGCATTCCCGATTAAGGGGTAGACCTGTTGTCCGCCTGCATTCCCGCTTAAGGGGTAGACCTGTTGTCCGCCGGCATTCCCGATTAAGGGGTAGACCTGTTGTCCGCCCGCATTCCCGCTTAAGGGGTAGACCTGTTGTCCGCCTGCATTCCCGATTAAGGGGTAGACCTGTTGTCCGCCGGCATTCCCGCTTAAGGGGTAGACCTGTTGTCCGCCTGCATTCCCCGATTAAGGGGTAGACCTGCTGTCCGCCGGCATTCCCGCTTAAGGGGTAGACCTGTTGTCCGCCTGCATTCCCGATTAAGGGGTAGACCTGTTGTCCGCCGGCATTCCCGCTTAAGGGGTAGACCTGGTGTCCGCCTGCATTCCCGATTAAGGGGTAGACCTGGTGTCCGCCGGCATTCCCGCTTAAGGGTAGACCTGGTGTCCGCCGGCATTCCCGCTTAAGGGGTAGACCTGTTGTCCGCCGGCATTCCCGCTTAAGGGTAGACCTGTTGTCCGCCTGCATTCCCGATTAAGGGGTAGACCTGTTGTCCGCCGGCATTCCCGCTTAAGGGTAGACCTGTTGTCCGCCCGCATTCCCGATTAAGGGTAGACCTGTTGTCCGCCTGCATTCCCGCTTAAGGGGTAGACCTGGTGTCCGCCTGCATTCCCGATTAAGGGGTAGACCTGTTGTCCGCCGGCATTCCCGATTAAGGGGTAGACCTGTTGTCCGCCTGCATTCCCGATTAAGGGGTAGACCTGTTGTCCGCCTGCATTCCCGCTTAAGGGGTAGACCTGTTGTCCGCCCGCATTCCCGATTAAGGGGTAGACCTGGTGTCCGCCGGCATTCCCGCTTAAGGGGTAGACCTGTTGTCCGCCTGCATTCCCGATTAAGGGGTAGACCTGGTGTCCGCCTGCATTCCCGATTAAGGGGTAGACCTGGTGTCCGCCGGCATTCCCGCTTAAGGGGTAGACCTGTTGTCCGCCTGCATTCCCGATTAAGGGGTAGACCTGTTGTCCGCCTGCATTCCCGATTAAGGGGTAGACCTGGTGTCCGCCGGCATTCCCGCTTAAGGGGTAGACCTGTTGTCCGCCTGCATTCCCGATTAAGGGGTAGACCTGTTGTCCGCCGGCATTCCCGCTTAAGGGGTAGACCTGGTGTCCGCCTGCATTCCCGCTTAAGGGGTAGACCTGGTGTCCGCCGGCATTCCCGCTTAAGGGGTAGACCTGTTGTCCGCCTGCATTCCCGCTTAAGGGGTAGACCTGTTGTCCGCCTGCATTCCCGCTTAAGGGGTAGACCTGTTGACCGCCTGCATTCCCGATTAAGGGGTAGACCTGGTGTCCGCCGGCATTCCCGCTTAAGGGGTAGACCTGTTGTCCGCCTGCATTCCCGATTAAGGGGTAGACCTGGTGTCCGCCTGCATTCCCGATTAAGGGGTAGACCTGGTGTCCGCCGGCATTCCCGCTTAAGGGTAGACCTGTTGTCCGCCCGTATTCCCGATTAAGGGGTAGACCTGTTGTCCGCCTGCATTCCCGATTAAGGGGTAGACCTGTTGTCCGCCTGCATTCCCGAATAAGGGGTAGACCTGGTGTCCGCCGGCATTCCCGCTTAAGGGGTAGACCTGTTGTCTGCCTGCATTCCCGATTAAGGGGTAGACCTGGTGTCCGCCTGCATTCCCGATTAAGGGGTAGACCTGGTGTCCGCCGGCATTCCCGCTTAAGGGGTAGACCTGTTGTCCGCCCGCATTCCCGATTAAGGGGTAGACCTGTTGTCCGCCTGCATTCCCGATTAAGGGGTAGACCTGTTGTCCGCCTGCATTCCCGCTAAGGGTAGACCTGTGTCCGCCTGCATTCCCGCTTAAGGGGTAGACCTGGTGTCCGCCGGCATTCCCGCTTAAGGGGTAGACCTGTTGTCCGCCTGCATTCCCGCTTAAGGGGTAGACCTGTTGTCCGCCTGCATTCCCGCTTAAGGGGTAGACCTGGTGTCCGCCGGCATTCCCGCTTAAGGGGTAGACCTGTTGTCCGCCTGCATTCCCGATTAAGGGGTAGACCTGTTGTCCGCCGGCATTCCCGCTTAAGGGGTAGACCTGTTGTCCGCCCGTATTCCCGATTAAGGGGTAGACCTGTTGTCCGCCTGCATTCCCGATTAAGGGGTAGACCTGGTGTCCGCCTGCATTCCCGATTAAGGGGTAGACCTGTTGTCCGCCGGCATTCCCGCTAAGGGGTAGACCTGTTGTCCGCCTGCATTCTCGATTAAGGGGTAGACCTGGTGTCCGCCTGCATTCCCGATTAAGGGGTAGACCTGGTGTCCGCCGGCATTCCCGATTAAGGGTAGACCTGGTGTCCGCCGGCATTCCCGCTTAAGGGGTAGACCTGGTGTCCGCCTGCATTCCCGCTTAAGGGGTAGACCTGGTGTCCGCCTGCATTCCCGATTAAGGGTAGACCTGTTGTCCGCCGGCATTCCCGCTGAAGGGGTAGACCTGTTGTCCGCCTGCATTCCCGATTAAGGGTAGACCTGTTGTCCGCCTGCATTCCCGATTAAGGGGTAGACCTGGTGTCCGCCTGCATTCCCGCTTAAGGGTAGACCTGGTGTCCGCCGGCATTCCCGCTTAAGGGGTAGACCTGTTGTCCGCCTGCATTCCCGATTAAGGGGTAGACCTGGTGTCCGCCTGCATTCCCGATTAAGGGGTAGACCTGGTGTCCGCCGGCATTCCCGCTTAAGGGGTAGACCTGTTGTCCGCCCGCATTCCCGATTAAGGGTAGACCTGTTGTCCGCCGGCATTCCCGCTTAAGGGGTAGACCTGGTGTCCGCCTGCATTCCCGCTGAAGGGGTAGACCTGTTGTCCGCCGGCATTCCCGCTTAAGGGTAGACCTGTTGTCCGCCTGCATTCCCGATTAAGGGTAGACCTGTTGTCCGCCTGCATTCCCGACTAAGGGGTAGACCTGGTGTCCGCCTGCATTCCCGCTTAAGGGGTAGACCTGGTGTCCGCCCGCATTCCCGCTTAAGGGTAGACCTGTTGTCCGCCTGCATTCCCGCTTAAGGGGTAGACCTGTTGTCCGCCCGCATTCCCGCTTAAGGGGTAGACCTGGTGTCCGCCTGCATTCCCGCTTAAGGGTAGACCTGTTGTCCGTCCGGCATTCCCGCTTAAGGGGTAGACCTGTTGTCCGCCTGCATTCCCGCTTAAGGGGTAGACCTGTTGTCCGCCTGCATTCCCGACTTAAGGGGTAGACCTGTTGTCCGCCTGCATTCCCGCTTAAGGGGTAGACCTGCTGTCCGCCTGCATTCCTGATTAGGGGTAGACCTGTTGTCCGCCGGCATTCCCGCTTAAGGGGTAGACCTGTTGTCCGCCTGCATTCCCGATTAAGGGGTAGACCTGGTGTCCGCCGGCATTCCCGCTTAAGGGGTAGACCTGTTGTCCGCCTGCATTCCCGATTAAGGGTAGACCTGTTGTCCGCCGGCATTCCCGCTCAAGGGTAGACCTGTTGTCCGCCTGCATTCCCGCTTAAGGGTAGACCTGCTGTCCGCCTGCATTCCTGATTAAGGGGTAGACCTGGTGTCCGCCGGCATTCCCGCATTAAGGGGTAGACCTGTTGTCCGCCTGCATTCCCGATTAAGGGGTAGACCTGGTGTCCGCCGGCATTCCCGCTTAAGGGGTAGACCTGTTGTCCGCCTGCATTCCCGATTAAGGGGTAGACCTGTTGTCCGCCGGCATTCCCGCTTAAGGGGTAGACCTGTTGTCCGCCTGCATTCCCGCTTAAGGGGTAGACCTGGTGTCCGCCTGCATTCCCGCTTAAGGGGTAGACCTGTTGTCCGCCTGCATTCCCGCTTAAGGGGTAGACCTGTTGTCCGCCGGCATTCCCGCCTAAGGGTAGACCTGTTGTCCGCCTGCATTCCCGATTAAGGGGTAGACCTGGTGTCCGCCGGCATTCCCGCTTAAGGGTAGACCTGTTGTCCGCCTGCATTCCCGATTAAGGGGTAGACCTGGTGTCCGCCTGCATTCCCGATTAAGGGGTAGACCTGGTGTCCGCCGGCATTCCCGCTTAAGGGGTAGACCTGTTGTCCGCCTGCATTCCCGATTAAGGGTAGACCTGGTGTCCGCCGGCATTCCCGCTTAAGGGGTAGACCTGTTGTCCGCCTGCATTCCCGATTAAGGGTAGACCTGGTGTCCGCCGGCATTCCCGCTTAAGGGTAGACCTGTTGTCCGCCTGCATTCCCGATTAAGGGGTAGACCTGTTGTCCGCCTGCATTCCCGATTAAGGGGTAGACCTGTTGTCCGCCGGCATTCCCGCTTAAGGGGTAGACCTGTTGTCCGCCTGCATTCCCGCTTAAGGGGTAGACCTGTTGTCCGCCTGCATTCCCGATTAAGGGGTAGACCTGGTGTCCGCCTGCATTCCCGATTAAGGGGTAGACCTGGTGTCCGCCGGCATTCCCGCTTAAGGGGTAGACCTGGTGTCCGCCTGGCATTCCCGCTAAGGGGTAGACCTGGTGTCCGCCTGCATTCCCGATTAAGGGGTAGACCTGTTGTCCGCCGGCATTCCCGCTTAAGGGTAGACCTGTTGTCCGCCCGCATTCCCGACTAAGGGGTAGACCTGTTGTCCGCCTGCATTCCCGATTAAGGGGTAGACCTGTTGTCCGCCTGCATTCCCGATTAAGGGGTAGACCTGTTGTCCGCCTGCATTCCCGATTAAGGGGTAGACCTGTTGTCCGCCTGCATTCCCGATTAAGGGTAGACCTGTTGTCCGCCTGCATTCCCCGATTAAGGGGTAGACCTGGTGTCCGCCTGCATTCCCGCTTAAGGGGTAGACCTGTTGTCCGCCGGCATTCCCGCTTAAGGGTAGACCTGTTGTCCGCCGGCATTCCCGCTTAAGGGGTAGACCTGTTGTCCGCCTGCATTCCCGATTAAGGGGTAGACCTGGTGTCCGCCGGCATTCCCGCTTAAGGGGTAGACCTGTTGTCCGCCTGCATTCCCGCTTAAGGGGTAGACCTGTTGTCCGCCTGCATTCCCGCTTAAGGGGTAGACCTGGTGTCCGCCGGCATTCCCGCTTAAGGGGTAGACCTGTTGTCCGCCTGCATTCCCGATTAAGGGGTAGACCTGTTGTCCGCCGGCATTCCCGCTCAAGGGTAGACCTGGTGTCCGCCCGCATTCCCTGATTAAGGGTAGACCTGTTGTCCGCCTGCATTCCCGCTTAAGGGGTAGACCTGTTGTCCGCCTGCATTCCCGATTAAGGGGTAGACCTGTTGTCCGCCTGCATTCCCGCTTAAGGGGTAGACCTGTTGTCCGCCTGCATTCCTGATTAAGGGGTAGACCTGTGTCCGCCTGCATTCCCGCTTAAGGGGTAGACCTGTTGTCCGCCTGCATTCCCGCTTAAGGGGTAGACCTGGTGTCCGCCTGCATTCCCGCTTAAGGGGTAGACCTGTTGTCCGGCCTGCATTCCCGATTAAGGGGTAGACCTGTTGTCCGCCGGCATTCCCGCTTAAGGGGTAGACCTGTTGTCCGCCTGCATTCCCGCATTAAGGGGTAGACCTGTTGTCCGCCTGCATTCCCGCATTAAGGGGTAGACCTGGTGTCCGCCTGCATTCCCGATTAAGGGGTAGACCTGGTGTCCGCCGGCATTCCCGCTTAAGGGGTAGACCTGTTGTCCGCCCGCATTCCTGATTAAGGGGTAGACCTGTTGTCCGCCTGCATTCCCGCTTAAGGGGTAGACCTGGTGTCCGCCTGCATTCCCGCTTAAGGGGTAGACCTGTTGTCCGCCGGCATTCCCGCTTAAGGGGTAGACCTGTTGTCCGCCTGCATTCCCGACTAAGGGGTAGACCTGTTGTCCGCCTGCATTCCCGCTTAAGGGGTAGACCTGGTGTCCGCCGGCATTCCCGCTTAAGGGTAGACCTGTTGTCCGCCTGCATTCCCGATTAAGGGTAGACCTGGTGTCCGCCGGCATTCCCGCTTAAGGGGTAGACCTGCTGTCCGCCTGCATTCCCGCTTAAGGGTAGACCTGCTGTCCGCCTGCATTCCCGCTTAAGGGGTAGACCTGTTGTCCGCCTGCATTCCTGATTAAGGGGTAGACCTGTTGTCCGCCTGCATTCCCGCTTAAGGGGTAGACCTGTTGTCCGCCTGCATTCCCGATTAAGGGTAGACCTGTTGTCCGCCTGCATTCCCGATTAAGGGGTAGACCTGTTGTCCGCCTGCATTCCCGATTAAGGGGTAGACCTGCTGTCCGCCGGCATTCCCGCTTAAGGGGTAGACCTGTTGTCCGCCTGCATTCCCGATTAAGGGTAGACCTGTTGTCCGCCTGCATTCCCGATTAAGGGTAGACCTGTTGTCCGCCGGCATTCCCGATTAAGGGGTAGACTCTGCTGTCCGTCCGCCTGCATTCCCGATTAAGGGGTAGACCTGGTGTCCGCCTGCATTCCCGCTTAAGGGGTAGACCTGTTGTCCGCCTGCATTCCCGACTAAGGGTAGACCTGTTGTCCGCCTGCATTCCCGATTAAGGGGTAGACCTGTTGTCCGCCTGCATTCCCGCTTAAGGGGTAGACCTGTTGTCCGCCTGCATTCCCGACTAAGGGGTAGACCTGGTGTCCGCCTGCATTCCCGCTAAGGGGTAGACCTGTTGTCCGCCTGCATTCCCGATTAAGGGGTAGACCTGTTGTCCGCCTGCATTCCCGATTAAGGGGTAGACCTGTTGTCCGCCTGCATTCCCGATTAAGGGGTAGACCTGTTGTCCGCCTGCATTCCCGATTAAGGGTAGACCTGGTGTCCGCCGGCATTCCCGCTTAAGGGGTAGACCTGTTGTCCGCCTGCATTCCCGATTAAGGGGTAGACCTGTTGTCCGCCTGCATTCCCGCTTAAGGGGTAGACCTGGTGTCCGCCTGCATTCCCGATTAAGGGGTAGACCTGTTGTCCGCCTGCATTCCCGCTTAAGGGGTAGACCTGTTGTCCGCCTGCATTCCCGATTAAGGGGTAGACCTGTTGTCCGCCCTGCATTCCCGATTAAGGGTAGACCTGGTGTCCGCCTGCATTCCCGACTAAGGCGTAGACCTGTTGTCCGCCTGCATTCCCGACTAAGGGGTAGACCTGCTGTCCGCCTGCATTCCCGCTTAAGGGGTAGACCTGCTGTCCGCCTGCATTCCCGACTAAGGGGTAGACCTGGTGTCCGCCGGCATTCCCGCCTAAGGGTAGACCTGTTGTCCGCCCGCATTCCCGATTAAGGGGTAGACCTGTTGTCCGCCTGCATTCCCGATTAAGGGGTAGACCTGTTGTCCGCCTGCATTCCTCGACTAAGGGGTAGACCTGTTGTCCGCCGGCATTCCCGCTTAAGGGGTAGACCTGGTGTCCGCCTGCATTCCCGATTAAGGGGCAGACCTGGTGTCCGCCTGCATTCCCGACTAAGGGTAGACCTGCTGTCCGCCTGCATTCCCGCTTAAGGGGTAGACCTGTTGTCCGCCTGCATTCCCGATTAAGGGTAGACCTGTTGTCCGCCGGCATTCCCGCTTAAGGGGTAGACCTGTTGTCCGCCCGCATTCCCGATTAGGGGTAGACCTGTTGTCCGCCTGCATTCCCGCTTAAGGGTAGACCTGTTGTCCGCCGGCATTCCCGCTTAAGGGGTAGACCGTGTCCGCCGCTTCCCGCTAGGGCAGACCGTTGTCCGCCCGCATTCCCGATAAGGGTAGACCTGCTGTCCGCCCGCATTCCCGCTTAAGGTAGACCTGCTGTCCGCCCGCATTCCCTGATTAAGGGTAGACCTGTTGTCCGCCTGCATTCCCGCTAAGGTAGACCTGTTGTCCGCCCGCATTCCCGCTTAAGGGGTAGACCTGGTGTCCGCCGGCATTCCCGCTTAAGGGGTAGACCTGTTGTCCGCCTGCATTCCCGATTAAGGGTAGACCTGCTGTCCGCCTGCATTCCCGCCGAAGGGTTAGACCTGTTGTCCGCCGGCATTCCCGCTTAAGGGTAGACCTGTTGTCCGCCTGCATTCCCGCTTAAGGGGTAGACCTGTTGTCCGCCTGCATTCCCGATTAAGGGTAGACCTGGTGTCCGCCTGCATTCCCCGCTTAAGGGGTAGACCTGCTGTCCGCCTGCATTCCCGCTTAAGGGGTAGACCTGTTGTCCGCCTGCATTCCCGCTTAAGGGTAGACCTGGTGTCCGCCGGCATTCCCGCTTAAGGGGTAGACCTGTTGTCCGCCTGCATTCCCGATTAAGGGGTAGACCTGTTGTCCGCCTGCATTCCCCGCTTAAGGGGTAGACCTGTTGTCCGCCTGCATTCCTGACAAGGGTAGACCTGGTGTCCGCCGGCATTCCCGCTTAAGGGGTAGACCTGTTGTCCGCCTGCATTCCCGACTTAAGGGGTAGACCTGATGTCCGCCTGCATTCCCGATTAAGGGGTAGACCTGGTGTCCGCCGGCATTCCCGCTTAAGGGGTAGACCTGTTGTCCGCCTGCATTCCCGGGATTAAGGGGTAGACCTGGTGTCCGCCTGCATTCCCGATTAAGGGGTAGACCTGTTGTCCGCCTGCATTCCCGACTATGGGTAGACCTGCTGTCCGCCGGCATTCCCGCTTAAGGGGTAGACCTGTTGTCCGCCTGCATTCCCGATTAAGGGCAGACCTGGTGTCCGCCTGCATTCCCGATTAAGGGGTAGACCTGATGTCCGCCTGCATTCCCGATTAAGGGTAGACCTGGTGTCCGCCGGCATTCCCGCTTAAGGGGTAGACCTGTTGTCCGCCTGCATTCCTCGATTAAGGGGTAGACCTGGTGTCCGCCTGCATTCCCGATTAAGGGGTAGACCTGGTGTCCGCCGGCATTCCTCGCTTAAGGGGTAGACCTGCTGTCCGCCTGTATTCCCCGATTAGGGGTAGACCTGCTGTCCGCCTGCATTCCCGACTTAAGGGGTAGACCTGTTGTCCGCCTGCATTCCCGCTTAAGGGGTAGACCTGGTGTCCGCCGGCATTCCCGCTAAAGGGGTAGACCTGGTGTCCGCCTGCATTCCCGATTAAGGTAGACCTGTTGTCCGCCTGCATTCCCGCTTAAGGGGTAGACCTGGTGTCCGCCTGCATTCCCGCTTAAGGGGTAGACCTGTTGTCCGCCGGCATTCCCGCTTAAGGGCAGACCGTGTCCGCCTGCATTCCTGATTAAGGGTAGACCTGGTGTCCGCCGGCATTCCCGCTAAGGGGTAGACCTGTTGTCCGCCCGCATTCCCTGATTAGGGGTAGACCTGCTGTCCGCCTGCATTCCCGATTAAGGGGTAGACCTGGTGTCCGCCTGCATTCCCGATTAAGGGTAGACCTGTTGTCCGCCGGCATTCCCGCTTAAGGGGTAGACCTGGTGTCCGCCTGCATTCCCGATTAAGGGTAGACCTGGTGTCCGCCGGCATTCCCGCTTAAGGGGTAGACCTGGTGTCCGCCTGCATTCCCCGCGATTAAGGGGTAGACCTGGTGTCCGCCGGCATTCCCGCTTAAGGGGTAGACCTGTTGTCCGCCTGCATTCCCGATTAAGGGGTAGACCTGTTGTCCGCCTGCATTCCCGCTTAAGGGGTAGACCTGGTGTCCGCCTGCATTCCCGCTTAAGGGGTAGACCTGGTGTCCGCCGGCATTCCCGCTTAAGGGGTAGACCTGTTGTCCGCCTGCATTCCCGCTTAAGGGGTAGACCTGTTGTCCGCCTGCATTCCCGCTTAAGGGGTAGACCTGGTGTCCGCCGGCTTTCCCGCTTAAGGGGTAGACCTGGTGTCCGCCTGCATTACTGATTAAGGGGTAGACCTGTTGTCCGCCTGCATTCCCGCTTAAGGGGTAGACCTGTTGACCGCCTGCATTCCCGATTAAGGGGTAGACCTGGTGTCCGCCGGCATTCCCGCTAAGGGGTAGACCTGTTGTCCGCCTGCATTCCCGATTAAGGGGTAGACCTGGTGTCCGCCTGCATTCCTCGATTAAGGGGTAGACCTGGTGTCCGCCGGCATTCCCGCTTAAGGGGTAGACCTGTTGTCCGCCCGCATTCCCGATTAAGGGGTAGACCTGTTGTCCGCCTGCATTCCCGATTAAGGGGTAGACCTGTTGTCCGCCTGCATTCCCGATTAAGGTAGACCTGTGTCCGCCGGCATTCCCGCTAAGGGTAGACCTGTTGTCTGCCTGCATTCCCGATTAAGGGGTAGACCTGGTGTCCGCCTGCATCCCCGCTTAAGGGGTAGACCTGTTGTCCGCCTGCATTCCCGATTAAGGGGTAGACCTGTTGTCCGCCTGCATTCCCGCTTAAGGGGTAGACCTGTTGTCCGCCTGCATTCCCGCTTAAGGGGTAGACCTGGTGTCCGCCTGCATTCCCGATTAAGGGTAGACCTGGTGTCCGCCGGCATTCCCGCTTAAGGGGTAGACCTGTTGTCCGCCTGCATTCCCGATTAAGGGGTAGACCTGTTGTCCGCCTGCATTCCCGATTAAGGGGTAGACCTGTTGTCCGCCTGCATTCCCGCTTAAGGGGTAGACCTGGTGTCCGCCTGCATTCCCGCTTAAGGGGTAGACCTGGTGTCCGCCTGCATTCCCGATTAAGGGGTAGACCTGGTGTCCGCCGGCATTCCCGCTTAAGGGGTAGGACCTGTTGTCCGCCTGCATTCCCGCTTAAGGGGTAGACCTGGTGTCCGCCTGCATTCCCGCTTAAGGGGTAGACCTGTTGTCCGCCTGCATTCCCGACTAAGGGGTAGACCTGTTGTCCGCCTGCATTCCCGCTTAAGGGGTAGACCTGTTGTCCGCCTGCATTCCCGATTAAGGGGTAGACCTGTTGTCCGCCTGCATTCCCGATTAAGGGGTAGACCTGTTGTCCGCCTGCATTCCCGATTAAGGGGTAGACCTGTTGTCCGCCTGCATTCCCGCTTAAGGGTAGACCTGTTGTCCGCCTGCATTCCCGATTAAGGGTAGACCTGGTGTCCGCCTGCATTCCCGATTAAGGGGTAGACCTGCTGTCCGCCTGCATTCCCGCTTAAGGGGTAGACCTGTTGTCCGCCTGCATTCCCGATTAAGGGGTAGACCTGGTGTCCGCCGGCATTCCCGCTTAAGGGGCAGACCTGTTGTCCGCCTGCATTCCCGATTAAGGGGTAGACCTGGTGTCCGCCTGCATTCCCGCTTAAGGGGTAGACCTGGTGTCCGCCTGCATTCCCGCTTAAGGGGTAGACCTGGTGTCCGCCGGCATTCCCGCTTAAGGGGTAGACCTGGTGTCCGCCTGCATTCCCGATTAAGGGGTAGACCTGTTGTCCGCCTGCATTCCCGCTTAGGGTAGACCTGTTGTCCGCCTGCATTCCCGATTAAGGGTAGACCTGGTGTCCGCCTGCATTCCCGCTAAGGGGTAGACCTGTTGTCCGCCGGCATTCCCGCTTAAGGGTAGACCTGTTGTCCGCCTGCATTCCCGATTAAGGGGTAGACCTGGTGTCCGCCTGCATTCCCGATTAAGGGGTAGACCTGTTGTCCGCCTGCATTCCCGCTTAAGGGGTAGACCTGTTGTCCGCCTGCATTCCCGCTTAAGGGGTAGACCTGTTGTCCGCCTGCATTCCCGCTTAAGGGTAGACCTGGTGTCCGCCTGCATTCCCGATTAAGGGGTAGACCTGGTGTCCGCCGGCATTCCCGATTAAGGGGTAGACCTGTTGTCCGCCTGCATTCCCGATTAAGGGGTAGACCTGGTGTCCGCCTGCATTCCCGACTAAGGGGTAGACCTGTTGTCCGCCTGCATTCCCGACTAAGGGGTAGACCTGGTGTCCGCCTGCATTCCCGCTAAGGGGTAGACCTGGTGTCCGCCGGCATTCCCGCTTAAGGGTAGACCTGTTGTCCGCCCGCATTCCCGCTTAAGGGGTAGACCTGTTGTCCGCCTGCATTCCCGCTTAAGGGGTAGACCTGGTGTCCGCCGGCATTCCCGCTTAAGGGGTAGACCTGTTGTCCGCCTGCATTCCCGATTAAGGGGTAGACCTGGTGTCCGCCTGCATTCCCGATTAAGGGGTAGACCTGGTGTCCGCCTGCATTCCCGATTAAGGGGTAGACCTGGTGTCCGCCGGCATTCCCGCTGAAGGGGTAGACCTGTTGTCCGCCTGCATTCCCGATTAAGGGGTAGACCTGGTGTCCGCCTGCATTCCCGACTAAGGGGTAGACCTGTTGTCCGCCTGCATTCCCGCTTAAGGGTAGACCTGTTGTCCGCCCGCATTCCCGATTAAGGGGTAGACCTGTTGTCCGCCTGCATTCCCGATTAAGGGGTAGACCTGTTGTCCGCCTGCATTCCCGCTTAAGGGGTAGACCTGTTGTCCGCCTGCATTCCCGCTTAAGGGGTAGACCTGGTGTCCGCCGGCATTCCCGCTTAAGGGGTAGACCTGTTGTCCGCCTGCATTCCCGCTTAAGGGGTAGACCTGGTGTCCGCCGGCATTCCCGCTTAAGGGTAGACCTGTTGTCCGCCTGCATTCCCGATTAAGGGGTAGACCTGTTGTCCGCCGGCATTCCCGCTTAAGGGGTAGACCTGTTGTCCGCCCGCATTCCCGACTAGGGGTAGACCTGTTGTCCGCCTGCATTCCCGATTAAGGGTAGACCTGGTGTCCGCCTGCATTCCCGCTTAAGGGGTAGACCTGTTGTCCGCCGGCATTCCCGCTTAAGGGTAGACCTGTTGTCCGCCTGCATTCCCTGATTAAGGGCAGACCTGTTGTCCGCCTGCATTCCCGACTAAGGGTAGACCTGGTGTCCGCCGGCATTCCCGCTTAAGGGGTAGACCTGGTGTCCGCCTGCATTCCCGATTAAGGGGTAGACCTGGTGTCCGCCTGCATTCCCGCTTAAGGGGTAGACCTGTTGTCCGCCTGCATTCCCGATTAAGGGGTAGACCTGTTGTCCGCCGGCATTCCCGCTTAAGGGGTAGACCTGTTGTCCGCCTGCATTCCCGATTAAGGGTAGACCTGCTGTCCGCCGGCATTCCCGCTTAAGGGGTAGACCTGGTGTCCGCCTGCATTCCCGATTAAGGGGTAGACCTGGTGTCCGCCTGCATTCCCGACTAAGGGGTAGACCTGTTGTCCGCCTGCATTCCCGGATTAAGGGGTAGACCTGTTGTCCGCCTGCATTCCCGATTAAGGGTAGACCTGGTGTCCGCCTGCATTCCCGCTTAAGGGGTAGACCTGTTGTCCGCCTGCATTCCCGACTAAGGGGTAGACCTGTTGTCCGCCTGCATTCCCGCTTAAGGGGTAGACCTGTTGTCCGCCTGCATTCCCGACTTAAGGGTAGACCTGTTGTCCGCCTGCATTCCCGCTTAAGGGGTAGACCTGGTGTCCGCCTGCATTCCCGATTAAGGGTAGACCTGTTGTCCGCCTGCATTCCCGATTAAGGGTAGACCTGTTGTCCGCCTGCATTCCCGCTTAAGGGGTAGACCTGTTGTCCGCCCGCATTCCCGATTAAGGGTAGACCTGTTGTCCGCCTGCATTCCCGCTTAAGGGGTAGACCTGTTGTCCGCCTGCATTCCCGATTAAGGGTAGACCTGTTGTCCGCCTGCATTCCCGATTAAGGGGTAGACCTGTTGTCCGCCGGCATTCCCGCTTAAGGGGTAGACCTGCTGTCCGCCCGCATTCCCGATTAAGGGGTAGACCTGTTGTCCGCCTGCATTCCCGACTAAGGGTAGACCTGTTGTCCGCCTGCATTCCTGATTAAGGGGTAGACCTGTTGTCCGCCTGCATTCCCGCTTAAGGGGTAGACCTGTTGTCCGCCTGCATTCCCGCTTAAGGGGTAGACCTGGTGTCCGCCTGCATTCCCGATTAAGGGGTAGACCTGGTGTCCGCCTGGCATTCCCGCTTAAGGGGTAGACCTGTTGTCCGCCTGCATTCCCGATTAAGGGTAGACCTGTTGTCCGCCTGCATTCCCGATTAAGGGGTAGACCTGGTGTCCGCCGGCATTCCCGCTTAAGGGGTAGACCTGCTGTCCGCCTGCATTCACCGATTAAGGTAGACCTGTTGTCCGCCTGCATTCCCGCTTAAGGGGTAGACCTGTTGTCCGCCTGCATTCCCGATTAAGGGGTAGACCTGTTGTCCGCCTGCATTCCCGACTAAGGGGTAGACCTGGTGTCCGCCTGCATTCCCGACTAAGGGTAGACCTGTTGTCCGCCTGCATTCCCGCTAAAGGGGTAGACCTGTTGTCCGCCTGCATTCCCGATTAAGGGGCAGACCTGGTGTCCGCCTGCATTCCCGCCTAAGGGGTAGACCTGGTGTCCGCCTGCATTCCCGCTTAAGGGGTAGACCTGTTGTCCGCCTGCATTCCCGACTAAGGGGTAGACCTGGTGTCCGCCGGCATTCCCGCTTAAGGGTAGACCTGTTGTCCGCCTGCATTCCCGACTAAGGGTAGACCTGTTGTCCGCCCGCATTCCCGCTGAAGGGGTAGACCTGTTGTCCGCCCGCATTCCCGACTAAGGGTAGACCTGTTGTCCGCCTGCATTCCCGCTTAAGGGGTAGACCTGGTGTCCGCCTGCATTCCCGCTTAAGGGGTAGACCTGGTGTCCGCCGGCATTCCCGCTTAAGGGGTAGACCTGTTGTCCGCCTGCATTCCCGCTTAAGGGGCAGACCTGTTGTCCGCCTGCATTCCCGACTAAGGGGTAGACCTGGTGTCCGCCTGCATTCCCGCTTAAGGGGTAGACCTGGTGTCCGCCTGCATTCCCGATTAAGGGGTAGACCTGTTGTCCGCCGGCATTCCCGCTTAAGGGGTAGACCTGTTGTCCGCCCGCATTCCCGCTTAAGGGGTAGACCTGGTGTCCGCCTGCATTCCCGATTAAGGGGTAGACCTGGTGTCCGCCTGCATTCCCGACTAAGGGGTAGACCTGTTGTCCGCCGGCATTCCCGCTAAGGGGTAGACCTGTTGTCCGCCTGCATTCCCGATTAAGGGGTAGACCTGGTGTCCGCCTGCATTCCCGATTAAGGGGTAGACCTGTGTCCGCCGGCATTCCCGATTAAGGGGTAGACCTGGTGTCCGCCGGCATTCCCGCTTAAGGGTAGACCTGTTGTCCGCCTGCATTCCCGACAAGGGTAGACCTGGTGTCCGCCGGCATTCCCGCTGAAGGGGGTAGACCTGTTGTCCGCCCTGCATTCCCGATTAAGGGTAGACCTGTTGTCCGCCTGCATTCCCGATTAAGGGGTAGACCTGGTGTCCGCCTGCATTCCCGATTAAGGGGTAGACCTGTTGTCCGCCGGCATTCCCGCTGAAGGGGTAGACCTGTTGTCCGCCTGCATTCCCGATTAAGGGTAGACCTGTTGTCCGCCTGCATTCCCGACTAAGGGTAGACCTGTGTCCGCCGGCATTCCCGCTTAAGGGGTAGACCTGGTGTCCGCCGGCATTCCCGCTTAAGGGTAGACCTGTTGTCCGCCTGCATTCCCGACTTAAGGGGTAGACCTGGTGTCCGCCCGCATTCCCGCTTAAGGGTAGACCTGTTGTCCGCCTGCATTCCGCTTAAGGGGTAGACCTGTTGTCCGCCCGTATTCCCGATTAAGGGGTAGACCTGTTGTCCGCCTGCATTCCCGATTAAGGGGTAGACCTGGTGTCCGCCTGCATTCCCGCTTAAGGGGTAGACCTGGTGTCCGCCGGCATTCCCGCTTAAGGGGTAGACCTGTTGTCCGCCTGCATTCCCGCTTAAGGGTAGACCTGTTGTCCGCCTGCATTCCCGCTTAAGGGGTAGACCTGGTGTCCGCCGGCTTTCCGCTTAAGGGGTAGACCTGTTGTCCGCCTGCATTACCGATTAAGGGTAGACCTGTTGTCCGCCGGCATTCCCGATTAAGGGGTAGACCTGTTGTCCGCCCGTATTCCCGATTAGGGTAGACCTGTTGTCCGCCTGCATTCCCGCTTAAGGGGTAGACCTGTTGTCCGTCTGCATTCCCGATTAAGGGGTAGACCTGTTGTCCGCCTGCATTCCCGATTAAGGGGTAGACCTGTTGTCCGCCTGCATTCCCGATTAAGGGGTAGACCTGGTGTCCGCCGGCATTCCCGCTTAAGGGTAGACCTGTTGTCCGCCTGCATTCCCGACAAGGGGTAGACCTGTTGTCCGCCGGCATTCCCGCTTAAGGGGTAGACCTGTTGTCCGCCTGCATTCCCGATTAAGGGGTAGACCTGTTGTCCGCCCGCATTCCCGATTAAGGGGTAGACCTGGTGTCCGCCGGCATTCCCGCTTAAGGTAGACCTGTTGTCCGCCTGCATTCCTGGGATTAAGGGGTAGACCTGGTGTCCGCCTGCATTCCCGATTAAGGGTAGACCTGGTGTCCGCCGGCATTCCCGCTTAAGGGGTAGACCTGTTGTCCGCCTGCATTCCCGATTAAGGGGTAGACCTGTTGTCCGCCGGCATTCCCGCTTAAGGGGTAGACCTGTTGTCCGCCTGCATTCCCGCTTAAGGGGTAGACCTGGTGTCCGCCCGGCATTCCCGCTTAAGGGGTAGACCTGTTGTCCGCCTGCATTCCGCCAAGGGGTAGACCTGTTGTCCGCCTGCATTCCCGCTTAAGGGGTAGACCTGATGTCCGCCGGCATTCCCGCTTAAGGGGTAGACCTGTTGTCCGCCCGCATTCCCGATTAAGGGGTAGACCTGGTGTCCGCCTGCATTCCCGATTAAGGGGTAGACCTGGTGTCCGCCGGCATTCCCGATTAAGGGGTAGACCTGTTGTCCGCCCGTATTCCCGATTAAGGGTAGACCTGTTGTCCGCCTGCATTCCCGATTAAGGGGTAGACCTGTTGTCCGCCTGCATTCCCGAATAAGGGGTAGACCTGGTGTCCGCCGGCATTCCCGCTTAAGGGGTAGACCTGTTGTCCGCCTGCATTCCCGATTAAGGGGTAGACCTGGTGTCCGCCTGCATTCCCGATTAAGGGGTAGACCTGTTGTCCGCCGGCATTCCCGACTTAAGGGTAGACCTGTTGTCCGCCGCATTCCCGCTTAAGGGTAGACCTGTTGTCCGCCTGCATTCCCGATCAAGGGGTAGACCTGTTGTCCGCCTGCATTCCCGACTTAAGGGTAGACCTGTTGTCCGCCTGCATTCCCGCTTAAGGGGTAGACCTGCTGTCCGCCGGCATTCCCGCTTAAGGGGTAGACCTGTTGTCCGCCTGCATTCCCGCTTAAGGGGTAGACCTGTTGTCCGCCTGCATTCCGCTTAAGGGGTAGACCTGGTGTCCGCCGGCATTCCCGCTTAAGGGGTAGACCTGCTGTCCGCCTGCATTCCCGATTAAGGGGTAGACCTGTTGTCCGCCGGCATTCCCGCTTAAAGGGTAGACCTGTTGTCCGCCCGTATTCCCGAGTAAGGGGTAGACCTGATGTCCGCCTGCATTCCCGATTAAGGGGTAGACCTGGTGTCCGCCTGCATTCCCGATTAAGGGGTAGACCTGTTGTCCGCCGGCATTCCCGCTAAAGGGTAGACCTGTTGTCCGCCTGCATTCTTGGATTAAGGGGTAGACCTGGTGTCCGCCTGCATTCCCGATTAAGGGTAGACCTGCTGTCCGCCGGCATTCCCGATTAAGGGTAGACCTGGTGTCCGCCGGCATTCCCGCTTAAGGGGTAGACCTGGTGTCCGCCTGCATTCCCGCTTAAGGGGTAGACCTGATGTCCGCATGCATTCCCGATTAAGGGGTAGACCTGGTGTCCGCCGGCATTCCCGCTGAAGGGTAGACCTGTTGTCCGGCCCGCATTCCCGATTAAGGGGTAGACCTGTTGTCCGCCTGCATTCCCGATTAAGGGGTAGACCTGGTGTCCGCCTGCATTCCCGATTAAGGGGTAGACCTGGTGTCCGCCGGCATTCCCGCTTAAGGGGTAGACCTGGTGTCCGCCTGCATTCCCGATTAAGGGTAGACCTGCGTGTCCGCCTGCATTCCCGATTAAGGGGTAGACCTGGTGTCCGCCGCATTCCCGCTTAAGGGGTAGACCTGTTGTCCGCCCGTATTCCCGATTAAGGGGTAGACCTGTTGTCCGCCTGCATTCCCGCTTAATGGAGGTAGACCTGGTGTCCGCCTGCATTCCCGCTTAAGGGGTAGACCTGGTGTCCGCCCGGCATTCCGCATAAGGGGTAGACCTGTTGTCCGCCTGCATTCCCGCTTAAGGGGTAGACCTGTTGTCCGCCTGCATTCCCGATTAAGGGGTAGACCTGCTGTCCGCCGGCTTTCCCGCTTAAGGGGTAGACCTGTTGTCCGCCTGCATTACCGATTAAGGGGTAGACCTGTTGTCCGCCGGCATTCCCGCTTAAGGGGTAGACCTGGTGTCCGCCCGTATTCCCGATTAGGGGTAGACCCTGTTGTCCGCCTGCATTCCCTTAAGGGGTAGACCTGTTGTCCGTCTGCATTCCGATTAAGGGGTAGACCTGTTGTCCGCCGGCATTCCCGCCAGGGGGTAGACCTGTTGTCCGCCCGCATTCCCGATTAAGGGGTAGACCTGGTGTCCGCCGGCTTTCCCGCTTAAGGGGTAGACCTGTGTCCGCCTGCATTCCCGCTTAAGGGGTAGACCTGGTGTCCGCCGGCATTCCGCTAAGGGTAGACCTGTCTGTCCGCCTGCATTCCGATTAAGGGGTAGACCTGTTGTCCGCCGGCATTCCTGATTAAGGTAGACCTGGTGTCCGCGGCATTCCCGCTTAAGGGGTAGACCTGTTGTCCGCCTGCATCTCCCGATTAAGGCAGACCTGGGTGTCCGAGCCGGCATTCCCCGGACATGGGTAGACCTGGTGTCCGCCGGCATTCCGCTTAAGCGGGCAGACCCGTTGTCCGCCCGTATTCCCGATCAAGGGGTAGACCTGTTGTCCGGCCGGCATTCCCGCCTAAGGGTAGACCTGGTGTCCGCCTGCATTCCCGCCTAAGGGGTAGACCTGCGTCCGCCGGCATTCCCGCTTAAGGGGTAGACCTGTTGTCCGGGCCCGCATTCCCGCCTTGCGGGGTAGACCTGTTGTCCGCCTGCATTCCCGCTAAGGGGTAGACCTGGCGTCCGCCGGCTTCCCCGCCATGGGCGTAGACCTGGTGTCCGCCTGCATTACCGATTAAGGGGTAGACCTGTTGTCCGGGCCTGCATTCCCGCTGAAGGGTAGACCTGTTGACCGCCTGCATTCCCGCTTAAGGGTAGACCTGGTGTCCGCCGGCATTCCCGCTTAAGGGGTAGACCTGTTGTCCGCCTGCACTCCCCCGATTAAGGGTAGGGACCTGGTGTCCGCCTTTCGCATTCCCCGATTAAGGGGCAGACCTGGTGTCCGCCGGCATTCCCAGCTTAAGGTAGACCTGCTGTCCGGGCCTGCATTCCCGCCTAAGGGGTAGACCTGTTGTCCGGCCGCCTGCATTCCCCGATTAAGGGGTAGACCTGTTGTCCGCCTGCATCTCCTGGGATTAAGGGGTAGACCTGGTGTCCGCCGGCACCTCCCGCCATAAGGGGTAGACCTGTTGTCTGCCTGCATTCCCGACTAAGGTAGCACCTGTTGTCCGCCTGCATTACCGATTAAGGGGTAGACCTGTTGTCCGCCGGCATTCCCAGCCTATGGGCAGACCTGTTGTCCGGCCCGTATTCCTGAATAGGGGTAGACCTGATGTCCGCCCGCATTCCCGATCAAGGGGCAGACCTGGTGTCCGCCTGCATTCCTCGATTAAGGGGTAGACCTGTTGTCCGCCGGCATTCCTGCCAAAGGGTAGACCTGTTGTCCGCCTGCATTCTTGATTAAGGTAGACCTGTGTGTCCGCCTGCATTCCTGATTAAGGGGTAGACCTGCTGTCCGCCGGCATTCCTGATTAAGGTAGACCTGCGTCCGCCGGCATTCCCGGCTTAGGGGTAGACCTGGTGTCCGCCTGCATTCCTGCTTAAGGTAGACCTGGTGTCCGCATGCATTCCCGATTAAGGGTAGACCTGGTGTCCGCCGGCATTCCCGCTGAAGGGGTAGACCTGTCCGCCCGCATTCCCGACAGCGTAGACCCAGGTCCGCCTGCACCCTGATTAAGGGGCAGACCTGGCGTCCGGGCCTGCATTCCCGATTAAGGTAGACCTGGCGTCCGCCGGCATTCCCGCTTAAGGGGTAGACCTGCTGTCCGTCCTGCATTCCCGATTAGGGGGTAGACCTGGTGTCCGCCCGCATTCCTCGATTAAGGGGTAGACCTGGTGTCCGCCGGCATTCCCGGCTTTAAGGGGTAGACCTGTTGTCCGCCCGCATTCCCGATTAGGGGGCATGACCTGCTGTCCGCCTGCATTCCCGCTTAAGGCAGACCTGGTGTCCGCCCCGCATCCCGACTTAAGGTAGACCTGTGTCCGCCGGCATCTCCCGCCATGAAGGTAGACCTGTTGTCCGCCCGCATTCCCAGCGATTAGGGTAGACCTAAGTTGTCCGCCTGCATTCCCGCTTAAGGGTAGACCTGGTGTCCGCCGGCTCTTCCCGCTTAAGGGGCAGACCTGGTCCGCCCGCATTACCGATTAAGGGGTAGACCTGTTGTCCGCCGGCATTCCCGAGCAAGGGGTAGACCTGTTGTCCGCCTCGCTATTCCCGATTAAGGGCAGACCTGCTGTCCGCCTGCATTCCCGCTTAAGGTAGACCTGGTGTCCGCCTGCATTCCCTGACCAGGGGTAGACCTGTTGTCCGCCGGCATTCCCGCTTAAGGGGTAGACCTGGGTGTCCGCCTGCATTCCTGATTAAGGGGTAGACCTGGTGTCCGCCGGCATTCTCCTGCCAAGGGGTAGACCTGTTGTCCGCCTGCATTCCCGCTAGTAGACTGGGTCCGCCGCATTCCCGCTTAAGGGGTAGACCTGTGTCCGCCCGCATTCCCGATTAAGGGTAGACCTGTTGTCCGCCCGGCATTCCCGATTAAGGGTAGACCTGGTGTCCGCCGTGCATTCCCGCTTAAGGGGTAGACCTGTTGTCCGCCTGCATTCCCGATTAAGGGGTAGACCTGGTGTCCGCCGGCATTCCCGCTTAAGGGTAGACCTGGTGTCCGCCGGCATTCCCGCTTAAGGGTAGACCTGTTGTCCGCCTGCATTCCCGATTAAGGGGTAGACCTGTTGTCCGCCTGCATTCCCGCTTAAGGGTAGACCTGGTGTCCGCCGGCATTCCCACGCTTAAGGGTAGACCTGGTGTCCGCCTGCATTCCCGCTTAAGGGGTAGACCTGGTGTCCGCCTGCATTCCCTGCTTAAGGGTAGACCTGTTGTCCGCTCCTGCATTCCCGCTTAAGGGGTAGACCTGGCGTCCGCCTGTGCATTCCCGCCAAGGGGTAGACCTGTTGTCCGCCTGCATTCCCGATGAAGGTAGACCTGGTGTCCGCCTGCATTCCTGCGGATGGGCAGACCGGTGTCCGCACGGCATTCCCGCTTAAGGGGTAGACCTGTTGTCCGCCCGCATTCCCGCATTAAGGGTAGACCTGGTGTCCGCGCCGCATTCCCATTAAGGGGTAGACCTGGTGTCCGGCATTCCCGCTAAGGGGTAGACCTGTTGTCCGCCTGCATTCCCGCTTAAGGGGTAGACCTGTTGTCCGCCTGCATTCTCGATTAAGGGGTAGACCTGGTGTCCGCCTGCATTCCCGATTAAGGGGTAGACCTGTTGTCCGCCTGCATCCCTGCTTAAGGGGTAGACCTGGTGTCCGCCCTGCATTCCCGGATTAAGGGTAGACCTGTTGTCCGCCTGCATTCCTGATTAAGGGGTAGACCTGTTGTCCGCCTGCATTCCCGACTAAGGGGTAGACCTGGTGTCCGCCGGCACTCCCGCCTAAGGGGTAGACCTGGTGTCCGGCCGGCATTCCCGCTTAAGGGGTAGACCTGTTGTCCGCCTGCATTCCCGCTTAAGGGGTAGACCTGTTGTCCGCCTGCATTCCCGATTAAGGGTAGACCTGTTGTCCGCCTGCATTCCCGCATTAAGGGGTAGACCTGGTGTCCGCCTGCATTCCCGCTTAAGGGGTAGACCTGTTGTCCGCCCGCATTCCCGCTTAAGGGTAGACCTGTTGTCCGCCTGCATTCCCGATTAAGGGGTAGACCTGTTGTCCGCCTGCATTCCCGATTAAGGGGTAGACCTGTTGTCCGCCTGCATTCCCGCTTAAGGGGTAGACCTGGTTGTCCGCCGGCATTCCCGCTTAAGGGTAGACCTGTTGTCCGCCTGCACTCCCGACTAAGGGTAGACCTGTTGTCCGCCGGCATTCCCGCTTAAGGGGTAGACCTGTTGTCCGCCTGCATTCCTGATTAAGGGTAGACCTGGTGTCCGCCTGCATTCCCGATTAAGGGGTAGACCTGTTGTCCGCCTGCATTCCCGACAAGGGGTAGACCTGGTGTCCGCCTGCATTCCCGATTAAGGGGTAGACCTGTTGTCCGCCTGCATTCCTGATTAAGGGTAGACCTGGTTGTCCGCCTGCATTCCCGCTTAAGGGTAGACCTGGTGTCCGCCTGCATTCCCGATTAAGGGGTAGACCTGGTGTCCGCCGGCATTCCCGACTAAGGGGTAGACCTGTCGTCCGCCGGCATTCCCGCTTAAGGGTAGACCTGTTGTCCGCCTGCATTCCCGATTAAGGGGTAGACCTGTTGTCCGCCTGCATTCCCGCTTAAGGGGTAGACCTGTTGTCCGCCTGCATTCCCGCTTAAGGGGTAGACCTGATGTCCGCCGGCATTCCCGCTTAAGGGGTAGACCTGTTGTCCGCCTGCATTCCCGATTAAGGGGTAGACCTGTTGTCCGCCTGCATTCCCGCTTAAGGGGTAGACCTGGTGTCCGCCTGCATTCCCGCTTAAGGGGTAGACCTGGTGTCCGCCTGCATTCCTGGATTAAGGGGTAGACCTGTTGTCCGCCTGCATTCCCGCTTAAGGGGTAGACCTGGTGTCCGCCTGCATTCCCGATTAAGGGGTAGACCTGTTGTCCGCCCGCATTCCTGATTAAGGGGTAGACCTGTTGTCCGCCGGCATTCCCGGCTTAAGGGGTAGACCTGGTGTCCGCCTGCATTCCTGATTAAGGGTAGACCTGGTGTCCGCCGGCATTCCCGCTTAAGGGTAGACCTGGTCCGCCCGCATTCCCGCTTAAGGGGTAGACCTGGTGTCCGCCTGCATTCCCGCTTAAGGGGTAGACCCGCTGTCCGCCTGCATTCCCGATTAAGGGTAGACCTGTTGTCCGCCTGCATTCCCGCTTAAGGGGTAGACCCGTGGTCCGCCGGCATTCCCGCTAAAGGGGTAGACCTGTTGTCCGCCCGCATTCCCGATTAAGGGGTAGACCTGTTGTCCGCCGGCATTCCCGCTTAAGGGGTAGACCTGTTGTCCGCCTGCATTCCTGATTAAGGGTAGACCTGGTGTCCGCCCGCATTCCCGATTAAGGGGTAGACCTGTTGTCCGCCTGCATTCGCCGCTTAAGGGGTAGACCTGTTGTCCGCCCGCATTCCCGCTTAAGCGGTAGACCTGTTGTCCGCCTGCATTCCCGATTAAGGGGTAGACCTGTTGTCCGCCCGCATTCCCGCTTAAGGGTAGACCTGTTGTCCGCCCTGCATTCCCGATTAGGGGTAGACCTGTTGTCCGCCGGCATTCCCGCTAAGGGGTAGACCTGTTGTCCGCCTGCATTCCCGATTAAGGGGTAGACCTGTTGTCCGCCTGCATTCCCGACTAAGGGGTAGACCTGGTGTCCGCCTGCATTCCCGCTAAGGGGTAGACCTGTTGTCCGCCTGCATTCCCGATTGGGGTAGACCTGTTGTCCGCCTGCATTCCCGCGATTAAGGGGTAGACCTGTTGTCCGCCTGCATTCTTGATTAAGGGGTAGACCTGTTGTCCGCCTGCATTCCCGATTAAGGGGTAGACCTGGTGTCCGCCTGCATTCCCGATTAAGGGGTAGACCTGTTGTCCGCCTGCATTCCCGCTTAAGGGGTAGACCCATTGTCCGCCTGCATTCCCGATTAAGGGGTAGACCTGTTGTCCGCCTGCATTCCCGATTAAGCGGGTAGACCTGTTGTCCGCCTGCATTCCCGCTTAAGGGGTAGACCTGGTGTCCGCCGGCATTCCCGCTTAAGGGGTAGACCTGTTGTCCGCCTGCATTCCCGATTAGGGGTAGACCTGTTGTCCGCCGGCATTCCCGCTTAAGGGGTAGACCTGTTGTCCGCCCGCATTCCCTGATTAGGGGTAGACCTGCTGTCCGCCTGCATCTCCCGATTAAGGGGTAGACCTGGTGTCCGCCCGCATTCCCGACAGGGGTAGACCTGTTGTCCGCCGGCATTCCCGCCAAAGGGGTAGACCTGTTGTCCGCCTGCATTCCTGATTAAGGGGTAGACCTGGTGTCCGCCTGCATTCCCGATTAAGGGGTAGACCTGGTGTCCGCCGGCATTCCCGATTAAGGGGTAGACCTGTTGTCCGCCGGCATTCCCGATTAAGGGTAGACCTGTTGTCCGCCTGCATTCCCGATTAAGGGTAGACCTGTTGTCCGCCTGCATTCCTCGATTAAGGGTAGACCTGTTGTCCGCCTGCACTCCCGATAAGGGGTAGACCTGCTGTCCGCCTGCATTCCCGATTAAGGGGTAGACCTGTTGTCCGCCTGCATTCCCGCCAGGGTAGACCTGGTGTCCGCCTGCATTCCCGCTTAAGGGGTAGACCTGGTGTCCGCCGGCATTCCCGCTTAAGGGGTAGAACCTGTTGTCCGCCTGCATTACCGATTAAGGGGTAGACCTGTTGTCCGCCGGCATTCCTGCCAAAGGGTAGACCTGTTGTCCGCCTGCATTCTTGATTAAGGGGTAGACCTGGTGTCCGCCTGCATTCCCGATTAAGGGGTAGACCTGGTGTCCGCCGGCATTCCCGCTTAAGGTGTAGACCTGTTGTCCGCCCGGCATTCCCGATTAAGGGGTAGACCTGTTGTCCGCCCTGCATTCCCGATTAAGGGGTAGACCTGTTGTCCGCCTGCATTCCCGCTTAAGGGGTAGACCTGATGTCCGCCTGCATTCCCGCTTAAGGGTAGACCTGGTGTCCGCCGGCATTCCGCTTAGGGGTAGACCTGTTGTCCGCCTGCATTCCCGCTTAAGGGGTAGACCTGTTGTCCGCCTGCATTCCCGCTTAAGGGTAGACCTGTGTCCGCCGGCTTTCCCGCTTAAGGGTAGACCTGTTGTCCGCCTGCATTACCGATTAAGGGGTAGACCTGTTGTCCGCCGGCATTCCCGCTAAAGGGGTAGACCTGTTGTCCGCCTGCATTCTTGATTAAGGGGTAGACCTGGTGTCCGCCTGCATTCCCGATTAAGGGGTAGACCTGTTGTCCGCCTGGCATTCCCGCTAAGGGGTAGACCTGTTGTCCGCCTGCATTCCCGCTTAAGGGGTAGACCTGGTGTCCGCCTGCACTCCCGATTAAGGGTAGACCTGTTGTCCGCCTGCATTCCCGCTTAAGGGTAGACCTGTTGTCCGCCTGCATTCCCGCTTAAGGGGTAGACCTGGTGTCCGCCGGCATTCCCGCTTAAGGGGTAGACCTGTTGTCCGCCTGCATTCCCGATTAAGGGTAGACCTGCTGTCCGCCGGCATTCCCGCTTAAGGGGTAGACCTGTTGTCCGCCTGCATTCCCGATTAGGGTAGACCTGTTGTCCGCCCGCATTCCCGCATTAAGGGGTAGACCTGGTGTCCGCCTGCATTCCCGATTAAGGGGTAGACCTGTTGTCCGCCTGCATTCCCGACTAAGGGGTAGACCTGTTGTCCGCCTGCATTCCTGATTAAGGGGTAGACCTGGTGTCCGCCTGCATTCCCGCTTAAGGGGTAGACCTGTTGTCCGCCTGCATTCCTGATTAAGGGGTAGACCTGGTGTCCGCCGGCATTCCCGCTTAAGGGTAGACCTGTTGTCCGCCGGCATTCCCGCCTAAGGGGTAGACCTGTTGTCCGCCTGCATTCCTGATTAAGGGGTAGACCTGTTGTCCGCCTGCATTCCCGATTAAGGGGTAGACCTGTTGTCCGCCGGCATTCCCGACTAAGGGGTAGACCTGTTGTCCGCCCGCATTCCCGCTTAAGGGGTAGACCTGTTGTCCGCCTGCATTCCCGACTAAGGGGTAGACCTGGTGTCCGCCTGCATTCCCGCTTAAGGGGTAGACCTGTTGTCCGCCTGCATTCCCGCTTAAGGGGTAGACCTGCTGTCCGCCTGCATTCCCGCTTAAGGGGTAGACCTGGTGTCCGCCTGCATTCCCGATTAAGGGGTAGACCTGTTGTCCGCCTGCATTCCCGACAGGGTAGACCTGTTGTCCGCCTGCATTCCCGCTTAAGGGGTAGACCTGTTGTCCGCCCGTATTCCCGATTAGGGGTAGACCTGTTGTCCGCCTGCATTCCCGATTAAGGGTAGACCTGGTGTCCGCCTGCATTCCCGCTTAAGGGTAGACCTGTTGTCCGCCTGGCATTCCCGCTTAAGGGGTAGACCTGTTGTCCGCCTGCATTCCCGATTAAGGGGTAGACCTGGTGTCCGCCTGCATTCCCGCATTAAGGGGTAGACCTGTTGTCCGCCTGCATTCCCGACTAAGGGGTAGACCTGGTGTCCGCCTGCATTCCCGCTTAAGGGGTAGACCTGGTGTCCGCCTGCATTCCCGCATTAAGGGGTAGACCTGTTGTCCGCCTGCATTCCCGCTTAAGGGGTAGACCTGCTGTCCGCCGGCATTCCCGATTAGGGGTAGACCTGTTGTCCGCCTGCATTCCCGATTAAGGGGTAGACCTGTTGTCCGCCTGCATTCCCGATTAAGGGGTAGACCTGGTGTCCGCCGGCATTCCTGCTGAAGGGGTAGACCTGTTGTCCGCCTGCATTCCCGATTAAGGGGTAGACCTGTTGTCCGCCGGCATTCCCGCTAAAGGGGTAGACCTGTTGTCCGCCTGCATTCCTGATTAAGGGTAGACCTGGTGTCCGCCTGCATTCCCGATTAAGGGGTAGACCTGGTGTCCGCCGGCATTCCCGCTTAAGGGGTAGACCTGTTGTCCGCCCGCATTCCCGATTAAGGGGTAGACCTGTTGTCCGCCTGCATTCCCGATTAAGGGGTAGACCTGTTGTCCGCCTGCATTCCCGCTTAAGGGGTAGACCTGATGTCCGCCTGCATTCCCGCTTAAGGGGTAGACCTGGTGTCCGCCGGCATTCCCGCTTAAGGGTAGACCTGTTGTCCGCCTGCATTCCCGCTTAAGGGGTAGACCTGTTGTCCGCCTGCATTCCCGCTTAAGGGGTAGACCTGGTGTCCGCCGGCTTTCCCGCTTAAGGGGTAGACCTGTTGTCCGCCTGCATTACCGATTAAGGGTAGACCTGTTGTCCGCCGGCATTCCCGCTAAAGGGGTAGACCTGTTGTCCGCCTGCATTCTTTGATTAAGGGGTAGACCTGTTGTCCGCCTGCATTCCCGATTAAGGGGTAGACCTGGTGTCCGCCGGCATTCCCGCTTAAGGGGTAGACCTGTTGTCCGCCGGCATTCCCGCTTAAGGGGTAGACCTGGTGTCCGCCTGCATTCCCGATTAAGGGTAGACCTGGTGTCCGCCGGCATTCCCGCTTAAGGGGCAGACCTGTTGTCCGCCCGCATTCCCGCTTAAGGGGTAGACCTGGTGTCCGCCGGCATTCCCGCTTAAGGGGTAGACCTGTTGTCCGCCTGCATTCCCGATTAAGGGGTAGACCTGTTGTCCGCCGGCATTCCCGCTTAAGGGGTAGACCTGTTGTCCGCCCGCATTCCCGATTAGGGGTAGACCTGTTGTCCGCCTGCATTCCCGATTAAGGGGTAGACCTGGTGTCCGCCTGCATTCCCGCTTAAGGGGTAGACCTGTTGTCCGCCGGCATTCCCGCTTAAGGGGTAGACCTGTTGTCCGCCTGCATTCCCGATTAAGGGTAGACCTGGTGTCCGCCTGCATTCCCGATTAAGGGGTAGACCTGGTGTCCGCCGGCATTCCCGATTAAGGGGTAGACCTGTTGTCCGCCTGCATTCCCGCTAAGGGGTAGACCTGGTGTCCGCCTGCATTCCCGCTTAAGGGGTAGACCTGTTGTCCGCCGGCATTCCCGCTTAAGGGGTAGACCTGTTGTCCGCCTGCATTCCTGCTTAAGGGGTAGACCTGTTGTCCGCCTGCATTCCCGCTAAGGGGTAGACCTGGTGTCCGCCTGCATTCCCGATTAAGGGTAGACCTGGTGTCCGCCGGCATTCCCGCTTAAGGGGTAGACCTGTTGTCCGCCTGCATTCCCGATTAAGGGTAGACCTGGTGTCCGCCTGCATTCCCGATTAAGGGGTAGACCTGGTGTCCGCCGGCATTCCCGCTTAAGGGGTAGACCTGGTGTCCGCCGGCATTCCCGCTTAAGGGTAGACCTGTTGTCCGCCTGCATTCTTGATTAAGGGGTAGACCTGTTGTCCGCCTGCATTCCCTGATTAAGGGTAGACCTGCTGTCCGCCTGCATTCCCGATTAAGGGGTAGACCTGGTGTCCGCCGGCATTCCCGCCTTAAGGGGTAGACCTGTTGTCCGCCGGCATTCCCGATTAGGGTAGACCTGTTGTCCGCCTGCATTCTGACTAAGGGGTAGACCCGTGTCCGGCCTGCATTCCCTGATTAAGGGGTAGACCTGGTGTCCGCCGGCATTCCCGCTTAAGGGGTAGACCTGTTGTCCGCCTGGCATTCCCGCTTAAGGGGCAGACCTGGTGTCCGCCTGCATTCCCGATTAAGGTAGACCTGGTGTCCGGCCTGCATTCCTGATTAAGGGGTAGACCTGGTGTCCGCCTGCATTCCCTGATTAAGGGGTAGACCTGGTGTCCGCCTGCATTCCCGCTTAAGGGTAGACCTGTTGTCCGGCCTGCATTCCCGATTAAGGGGTAGACCTGTTGTCCGCCTGCATTCCCGATTAAGGGGTAGACCTGTTGTCCGCCTGCATTCCCGCTTAAGGGGTAGACCTGTTGTCCGCCGGCATTCCCGCTTAAGGGTAGACCTGGTGTCCGCCTGCATTCCCGCTTAAGGGTAGACCTGTTGTCCGCCGGCATTCCCGCTAAAGGGTAGACCTGTGTGTCCGCCTGCATTCTCTGATTAAGGGGTAGACCTGGTGTCCGCCGGCATTCCCGATTAAGGGGTAGACCTGGTGTCCGCCGGCATTCCCGCTTAAGGGGTAGACCTGTTGTCCGCCCGCATCCCTGATTAAGGGTAGACCTGTTGTCCGCCTGCATTCCCCGGATTAAGGGTAGACCTGATGTCCGCCCGCATTCCCGCTTAAGGGGTAGACCTGATGTCCGCCTGCATTCCCGCTTAAGGGGTAGACCTGGTGTCCGCCGGCATTCCTGCTTAAGGGGTAGACCTGTTGTCCGCCTGCATTCCCGCTTAAGGGGTAGACCTGCTGTCCGCCTGCATTCCCGCATTAAGGGGTAGACCTGTTGTCCGCCTGCATTCCCGACTAAGGGTAGACCTGGTGTCCGCCTGCATTCCCGATTAAGGGGTAGACCTAGCGTCCGCCGTGCATTCCCGCTTAAGGGGTAGACCTGTTGTCCGCCCGCATTCCCGATTAAGGGGTAGACCTGGTGTCCGCCTGCATTCCCGATTAAGGGTAGACCTGTTGTCCGCCTGCATTCCCGCTTAAGGGGTAGACCTGTTGTCCGCCTGCATTCCCGCTTAAGGGTAGACCTGGTGTCCGCCGGCATTCCCGCTTAAGGGGTAGACCTGGTGTCCGCCTGCATTCCCGCTTTAAGGGGTAGACCTGTTGTCCGCCTGCATTCCCGCTTAAGGGGTAGACCTGGTGTCCGCCGGCATTCCCGCTTAAGGGGTAGACCTGTTGTCCGCCTGCATTCCCGATTAAGGGGTAGACCTGTTGTCCGCCGGCATTCCCGCTTAAGGGGTAGACCTGTTGTCCGCCCGCATTCCCGATTAAGGGTAGACCTGCTGTCCGCCTGCATTCCCGATTAAGGGGTAGACCTGGTGTCCGCCTGCATTCCCGATTAAGGGGTAGACCTGGTGTCCGCCCGCATTCCCGCTTAAGGGTAGACCTGGTGTCCGCCTGCATTCCTGATTAAGGGGTAGACCTGGTGTCCGCCTGCATTCCTGACTAAGGGTAGACCTGTTGTCCGCCTGCATTCCCGCTTAAGGGGTAGACCTGGTGTCCGCCGGCATTCCCGCTTAAGGGGTAGACCTAAGGTCCGCCTGCATTCCCGCTTAAGGGGTAGACCTGTTGTCCGCCTGCATTCCCGCTTAAGGGGTAGACCTGTTGTCCGCCTGCATTCCCGATTAAGGGGTAGACCTGTTGTCCGCCGGCATTCCCGATTAAGGGGTAGACCTGTTGTCCGCCTGCATTCCCGCTTAAGGGGTAGACCTGTTGTCCGCCGGCATTCCCGCTTAAGGGGTAGACCTGTGTCCGCCTGCATTCCCGACTAAGGGGTAGACCTGGTGTCCGCCGGCATTCCCGCTTAAGGGGTAGACCTGTTGTCCGCCTGGCATTCCCGCTTAAGGGGTAGACCTGTTGTCCGCCTGCATTCCCTGATTAAGGGTAGACCTGTTGTCCGCCTGCATTCCCGATTAAGGGGTAGACCTGTTGTCCGCCGGCATTCCCGCTTAAGGGTAGACCTGGTGTCCGCCTGCATTCCCGCTTAAGGGTAGACCTGTTGTCCGCCTGCATTCCCGATTAAGGGGTAGACCTGTTGTCCGCCCTGCATTCCCGATCAAGGGGTAGACCTGTTGTCCGCCTGCATTCCCGATTAAGGGGTAGACCTGTTGTCCGCCTGCATTCCTGATTAAGGGGTAGACCTGCTGTCCGCCTGCATTCCCGATTAAGGGGTAGACCTGGTGTCCGCCGGCATTCCCGCTTAAGGGGTAGACCTGTTGTCCGCCTGCATTCCCGATTAAGGGTAGACCTGTTGTCCGCCTGCATTCCCGATTAAGGGGTAGACCTGTTGTCCGCCTGCATTCCTCGCTTAAGGGTAGACCTGGTGTCCGCCTGCATTCCCGCTTAAGGGGTAGACCTGGTGTCCGCCTGCATTCCCGATTAAGGGGTAGACCTGTTGTCCGCCTGCATTCCCGCTTAAGGGGTAGACCTGTTGTCCGCCCGCATTCCCGATTAGGGGTAGACCTGTTGTCCGCCTGCATTCCCGCTTAAGGGGTAGACCTGTTGTCCGCCTGCATTCCCGCTTAGGGGTAGACCTGTTGTCCGCCGGCATTCCCGCTTAAGGGGTAGACCTGTTGTCCGCCTGCATTCCCCGCTTAAGGGGTAGACCTGTTGTCCGCCTGCATTCCCGACTTAAGGGGTAGACCTGCTGTCCGCCGGCATTCCTGATTAAGGGGTAGACCTGGTGTCCGCCTGCATTCCCGATTAAGGGTAGACCTGGTGTCCGCCGGCATTCCCGACTATGGGTAGACCTGGTGTCCGCCGGCATTCCCGCTTAAGGGGTAGACCTGTTGTCCGCCGGCATTCCCGCTTAAGGGGTAGACCTGTTGTCCGCCTGCATTCCCGCTTAAGGGGTAGACCTGGTGTCCGCCGCATTCCCGCTTAAGGGGTAGACCTGTTGTCCGCCTGCATTCCCGCTTAAGGGGTAGACCTGTTGTCCGCCTGCATTCCCGATTAAGGGGTAGACCTGTTGTCCGCCTGCATTCCCGATTAAGGGGTAGACCTGGTGTCCGCCTGCATTCCCGATTAAGGGGTAGACCTGGTGTCCGCCTGGCATTCCCGCTTAAGGGGTAGACCTGTTGTCCGCCTGCATTCCCGCTTGAAGGGTAGACCTGTTGTCCGCCGGCATTCCCGCTTAAGGGGCAGACCTGTTGTCCGCCTGCATTCCCGATTAGGGGTAGACCTGGTGTCCGCCGGCATTCCCGCTTAAGGGGTAGACCTGTTGTCCGCCTGCATTCCCGATTAAGGGGTAGACCTGGTGTCCGCCGGCATTCCCGCTAAGGGGTAGACCTGTTGTCCGCCTGCATTCCCGCTTAAGGGGTAGACCTGTTGTCCGCCTGCATTCCCGACTTAAGGGGTAGACCTGTTGTCCGCCGGCATTCCCGCTAAGGGGTAGACCTGTTGTCCGCCTGCATTCCTGATTAAGGGGTAGACCTGTTGTCCGCCTGCATTCCCGATTAAGGGGTAGACCTGGTGTCCGCCTGCATTCCCGCTTAAGGGGTAGACCTGGTGTCCGCCGGCATTCCCGCTTAAGGGGTAGACCTGGTGTCCGCCTGCATTCCTGATTAAGGGTAGACCTGGTGTCCGCCTGCATTCCCGCTTAAGGGGTAGACCTGGTGTCCGCCGGCATCCCGCTTAAGGGGTAGACCGGTTGTCCGCCGGCATTCCCGCTTAAGGGGTAGACCTGTTGTCCGCCTGCATTCCCGATTAAGGGGTAGACCTGGTGTCCGCCGGCATTCCCGCTTAAGGGTATCCTGTCCGCCGTATTCCTGCCAAGAGGTAGACCTGTTGTCCGCCTGCATTACCGACTAAGGGGTAGACCTGTTGTCCGCCGGCATTCCCGCTGAAGGGTAGACCTGCTGTCCGCCCGGCACTCCCGATTAGGGGTAGACCTGCTGTCCGCCTGCATTCCCGATTAAGGGTAGACCTGGTGTCCGCCTGCATTCCCTGATTAAGGGGTAGACCTGTTGTCCGCCGGCATTCCCGCGCTTAAGGGGTAGACCTGTTGTCCGCCTGCATTCTTGATTAAGGGGTAGACCTGGTGTCCGCCTGCATTCCCGATTAAGGTAGACCTGGTGTCCGCCGGCATTCCTGATTATGGGGTAGACCTGGTGTCCGCCGGCATTCCCGCTTAAGGGGTAGACCTGTTGTCCGCCGGCATTCCCGATTAAGGGGTAGACCTAGTTGTCCGCCTCGCATTCCTGATTAAGGGGTAGACCTGGTGTCCGCCTGCATTCCCGCTTATGGCAGACCTGGTGTCCGCCTGCATTCCCGCTTAAGGGGTAGACCTAGTTGTCCGCCGGCATTCCCGCTTAAGGGGTAGACCTGTTGTCCGCCTGCATTCCCGCTAAGGGGTAGACCTGGTGTCCGCCGGCATTCCCGCTTAAGGGGTAGACCTGGTGTCCGCCCGCATTCCCTGCATTAAGGGTAGACCTGCTGTCCGCCTGCATTCCCGCTTAAGGGGTAGACCTGTGTCCGCCTGCATTCCCGCTTAAGGGTAGACCTGTTGTCCGCCTGCTCCCGCTTAAGGGGTAGACCTGGTGTCCGCCGGCATTCCTGCGCTTAAGGGGTAGACCTGTTGTCCGCCTGCCTTCCCGATTAAGGGGTAGACCTGGGTCCGCCGGCATTCCCCGCTTAAGGGGTAGACCTGTTGTCCGCCTGCATTCCCGCTTAAGGGGTAGACCTGTTGTCCGCCGGCATTCCCGATTAAGGGGTAGACCTGTTGTCCGCCTGCATTCCCGATTAAGGGTAGACCTGTTGTCCGCCCTGCATTCCTGGATTAAGGGGTAGACCTGTTGTCCGCCTGGCATTCCCGATTAAGGGGTAGACCTGGTGTCCGCCCTGCATTCCCGATTAAGGGGTAGACCTGTCCGCCTGCATTCCCGCTTAAGGTAGACCTGGTGTCCGCCTGCATTCCCGATTAAGGGGTAGACCTGGTGTCCGCCGGCATTCCCGCTAAGGGGTAGACCTGTTGTCCGCCGGCACTTCCCGCTTAGGGGTAGACCTGTTGTCCTGCCTGCATTCCCGCTTAAGGGGTAGACCTGTTGTCCGCCTGCATTCCCGATTAAGGGGTAGACCTGGTGTCCGCCGGCATTCCTGCTTAAGGGGTAGACCTGTTGTCCGCCTGCATTCCCGCTTAAGGGGTAGACCTGGTGTCCGCCGGCTTCTTCCCGCTTAAGGGTAGACCTGTTGTCCGCCTGCATTCCCTGACTAAGGGGTAGACCTGTTGTCCGCCGGCATTCCCGCTTAAGGGGCAGACCTGTTGTCCGCCCGTATTCCCGATTAGGGGTAGACCTGTTGTCCGCCTGCATTCCCGATTAAGGGGTAGACCTGTGTCCGGCCTGCATTCCCTGATTAAGGGTAGACCTGCTGTCCGCCGGCATTCTCCGCGGTAGACCTGTCCGCCCGCATTCTTGATTAGGGGCAGACCTGGTGTCCGCCTGCATTCCCGATTAAGGGGTAGACCTGGTCCGCCGGCACTCCCGCTGAAGGGTAGACCTGGTGTCCGCCGGCACTCCTCGCTTAAGGGGTAGACCTGCTGTCCGCCGGCATTCCCGCTTAAGGGGCAGACCTGCTGTCCGCCTGCATTCCCGATTAAGGGGTAGACCTGTTGTCCGCCCGCATTCTCTGATTAAGGGGTAGACCTGGTGTCCGCCTGCATTCCCGATTAAGGGGTAGACCTGGTGTCCGCCGGCATTCCCGCTTAAGGGGTAGACCGTGTCCGCCCGCATTCCCGCTAAGGGTAGACCTGTTGTCCGCCTGCATTCCTGATTAAGGGGTAGACCTGTTGTCCGCCTGCATTCCCGCTTATGGGGTAGACCTGGTGTCCGCCTGCATTCCCGCTTAAGGGTAGACCTGGGTGTCCGCCGGCATTCCCGCTTAAGGGGTAGACCTGCTGTCCGCCCGCATTCCCGGCTTGAAGGGTAGACCTGTTGTCCGCCTGCATTCCCGCTTACGGGTAGACCTGGTGTCCGCCGGCTTTCCCGCTTAAGGGGTAGACCTGTTGTCCGCCTGCATTACTCGATTGGAGCGGGGTAGACCTGGTGTCCGCCGGCATTCCCGCGCAAGGCAGACCTGTTGTCCGCCTGCATTCTTGATTAAGGGGTAGACCGGTGTCCGCCTGCATTCCCGATTAAGGGGTAGACCTGGTGTCCGCCGGCATTCCCGCTTAAGGGTAGACCTGTTGTCCGCCGGCATTCCTGCTGAAGGGTAGACCTGTTGTCCGCCTGCCTTCCGACTAAGGGTAGACCTGGTGTCCGCCGGCATTCCCGCTGAAGGGTAGACCTGTTGTCCGCCTGCATTCCCGCTTGATGGGTAGACCCTGGTGTCCGCCGGCATTCCCGCTTATGGGTAGACCTGTTGTCCGCCCGCACTCCCGATTAAGGGGTAGACCTGTTGTCCGCCGGCATTCCCGCTCAAGGGGTAGACCTGTTGTCCGCCTGCATTCCGATTAGGGTAGACCTGGTGTCCGCCTGCATTCCCGCTTAAGGGGTAGACCTGTGTCCGCCGGCATTCCCCGCCTAAGGGGTAGACCTGTTGTCCGCCTGCATTCCCGCTAAAGGGGTAGACCTGTTGTCCGCCCGCATTCCTGCTTAAGGTAGACCTGGTGTCCGCCTGCATTCCCGATTAAGGGTAGACCTGGTGTCCGCCGGCATTCCCGATTAAGGGGTAGACCTGGTGTCCGCCGGCATTCCCGCTAAGGCGGTAGACCTGTTGTCCGCCTGCATTCCCGCTTAAGGGGTAGACCTGTTGTCCGCCTGCATTCCCGCTTAAGGGGTAGACCTGTGTCCGCCGGCATTCCCGGCTTAAGGGGTAGACCTGTTGTCCGCCTGGCATTCCTGATTAAGGGTAGACCTGTTGTCCGCCCGCATTCCCCGCTTAAGGGTAGACCTGGTGTCCGCCTGCATTCCCCCGCTTTAGGGGGTAGACTCTGGTGTCCGCCGGCTTTCCCGCCAAGCGGGTAGACCTGTTGTCCGCCTGCGCCACCGCCTAAGGGGTAGACCTGTTGTCCGGCCGGCATTCCTGCTGAAGGGGTAGACCTGCTGTCCGCCCGGCATTCCCGATTAAGGGGCAGGACCCGTGGTCCGCCTGCATTCCCGGACTAAGGTAGACCTGGTGTCCGCCTGCATCCCCGACTTAAGGGGTAGACCTGCTGTCCGCCGGCATTCCCGACGTTTAAGGGCAGACCTGTTGTCCGCCCTGCATCTCGACCAAGGGGCAGACCTGGTGTCCGCTCTGCATTCCCGACTAAGGGGTAGACCTGGTGTCCGCCGGCATTCCCGATCAAGGGGCAGACTCTGTTGTCCGCCGGCATTCCCGCCTAAGGGGCAGACCTGTTGTCCGCCGGCATTCCCGACTAAGGGGTAGACCCGGTGTCCGCCGGCTATTCCCGCCTAAGGGGTAGACCTGTTGTCCGCCTGCTTTCCCGCTTAAGGGCAGACCTGGTGTCCGGCCGGCATTCCCGCTTAAGGGGTAGACCTGTTGTCCGCCCGCATTCCGATTAGGGGTAGACCTGTTGTCCGCCTGCATTCCCGCTTGTAGACCTGGTGTCCGCCTGCACGATTAAGGGGTAGACCTGTTGTCCGCCGGCATTCCCGCTTAAGGGGTAGACCTGTTGTCCGCCTGCATTCTTGATTAAGGGGTAGACCTGGTGTCCGCCTATTCCCGCTAAGGGGTAGACCTGTTGTCCGCCGGCATTCCCGATTAAGGGTAGACCTGGTGTCCGCCGCATTCGATAAAGGTAGACCTGTTGTCCGCCTGCATTCCCGATTAAGGGTAGACCTGTGTCCGCCTGCATTCCCGATTAAGGGTAGACCTGGTGTCCGCCGGCATTCCCGATGAAGGGTAGACCTGTCGCCCGCATTCCCGCATAGACCTGTTGTCCGCCTGCATTCCCGATTAAGGGGTAGACCTGTTGTCCGCTCATTCCCGATTAGGGGTAGACCTGTTGTCCGCCTGCATTCCCGATTAAGGGGTAGACCTGGTGTCCGCCGGCATTCCCGCTAAGGGGTAGACCTGGTGTCCGCCCGCATTCCCGATTAAGGGGTAGACCTGTTGTCCGCCTGCATTCCCGATTAAGGGGTAGACCTGTTGTCCGCCTGCATTCCCGCTTAAGGGTAGACCTGGTGTCCGCCGGCATTCCCGCTTAAGGGTAGACCTGGTGTCCGCCGGCATTCCCGCTTAAGGGGTAGACCTGTTGTCCGCCTGCATTCCCGCTTAAGGGGTAGACCTGTTGTCCGCCTGCATTCCCGCTTGGATAGACCTGTGTCCGCCGGCATCGCTCAAAGGGGTAGACCTGTTGTCCGCCTGCATTCTTGATTAAGGTAGACCTGTGTCCGCATTCCCGATTAAGGGGTAGACCTGGTGTCCGCCGGCATTCCCGATTAAGGGGTAGACCTGGTGATCCGCCGGCATTCCCGCTTAAGGGGTAGACCTGCTGTCCGCCGGCATTCCCGCTTAAGGGTAGACCTGTTGTCCGCCTGCATTCCGATTAAGGGGTAGACCTGTTGTCCGCCGGCATTCCCGCTTAAGGGGCGAGACCTGGTAGTCCGCCCGCATCTCGATTAGGGGGTGAGACCTGGGTGTCCGCCGGCATTCCCGCTTGAGGGGTAGCCTCGTTGTCCGCCGGCATTCCCGCTTAAGGGGTGGACCGCTGTCCGTCCTGCATTCCCGATCAAGGGGTGAGACCTGTGTGTACCGCCGGCATTCCGCTTAAGGGGTAGACCTGGTGTCCGCCTGCATTCCCGATTAAGGGGTAGACCTGTTGCCGCCCGCATTCCCGCTTAAGGGGTAGACCTGTTGTCCGCCTGCATTCCCGATTAGGGGTAGACCTGTTGTCCGCCTGCATTCCCGCTTAAGGGGTAGACCTGATGTCCGCCTGCATTCCCGCCAAGGGGTAGACCTGGTGTCCGCCGGCATTCCCGCCAAGGTAGGACCTGTTGTCCGCCTGCATTCCCGCTAAGGGGTAGACCTGTTGTCCGCCTGCATTCCCGCTTAGGGGTAGACCTGGTGTCCGCCGGCTTCCCGCTTAAGGGGTAGACCTGTTGTCCGCCTGCATTACCGATTAAGGGTAGACCTGTTGTCCGCCGGCATTCCCGCTAAAGGGTGGACCTGTTGTCCGCCTGCATTCTTGATTAAGGTAGACCTGTGTCCGCTGCATTCCCGGATTAAGGGTGTAGACCTGGTGTCCGGCCGGCATTCCCGGCTTAAGGTGGACCTGTTGTCCGCCGGCATTCCCGCTGCAGGGGTAGACCTGGTGTCCGGCCTGCATTCCCGATTAAGGGTAGACCTGGTGTCCGCCGGCTCTCCAGCTTAAGGGGTAGACGTGCTTGTCCGGGCCTGCATTCCCGCTTAAGGGTAGACCTGGTGTCCGCCGGCTTTCCCGCTTAGGTAGACCTGTTGTCCGCCTGCATTCCGGATTAAGGGTAGACCTGTTGTCAGCCGGCATTCCCGCTTAAGGGGTAGACCTGTTGTCCGCCCCGTATTCCCGATTAGGGTAGACCTGTTGTCCGCCCCTGCATTCCGATTAAGGTAGACCTGGTGTCCGCCTGCATCCCGATTAAGGGGTAGACCTGTTGTCCGCCGGCACTCCCGCTTAAGGGGTAGACCTGTTGTCCGCCTGCATTCTTGATTAAGGGGTAGACCTGGTGTCCGCCTGCATTCCCGATTAAGGGGTAGACCTGGTGTCCGCCGGCATTCCGATGAAGGGGTAGACCTGGTGTCCGCCTGCATTCCCGCTTAAGGGGTAGACCTGCTGTCCGCCGGCATTCCCGCTTAAGGGGTAGACCTGTTGTCCGCCTGCATTCTTGATTAAGGGTAGACCTGTTGTCCGCCTGCATTCCCGATTAAGGGGTAGACCTGTTGTCCGCCCTGCCTTCCCGATTAAGGGGTAGACCTGTTGTCCGCCTGCATTCCCGCTTAAGGGGTAGACCTGGTGTCCGCCTGCATTCCCGCCACGGGGTAGACCTGGTGTCCGCCGGCATTCCCGCTAAGGGGTAGACCTGTTGTCCGCCTGCATTCCCGCTTAGGGGTAGACCTGTTGTCCGGCCTGCACTCTGATTAAGGGGTAGACCTGTTGTCCGCCTGCATTCCCGACTAAGGGGTAGACCTGTGTCCGCCTGCATTCCCGATTAAGGGGTAGACCTGGTGTCCGCCGGCATTCCCGCTTAAGGGGCAGACCTGTTGTCCGCCCGCCATTAAGCGGGCAGACCTGTTGTCCGCCTGCATTCCCCGCTTAAGGGGTAGACCTGGTGTCCGCCTGCATTCCCGCTAAGGGGTAGACCTGGTGTCCGGCCGGCATTCCCGCTGACAGGGGTAGACCTGTTGTCCGCCTGCATTCCCGCTAAGGGTAGACCTGTTGTCCGCCTGCATTCCCGCCTTAAGGGGTAGACCTGGTGTCCGCCGGCATTCCCGCTCAAGAGGTAGACCTGTTGTCCGCCTGCATTACTCGATTAAGGGGTAGACCTGTTGTCCGCCTGCATTCCCGCCGAAGGGGTAGACCTGTTGTCCGCCCGTATCTCCCGATTAGGGGTAGACCTGCTGTCCGCCCCTGCATTCCCGATTAAGGGGTAGACCTGGTGTCCGCCTGCATTCCCGAAGACATTAAGGGGTAGACCTGTTGTCCGCCGTGCATTCCCTGACTTAAGGGGTAGACCTGTGTCCGCCGGCATTCCCCGATTAAGGGGTAGACCTGTTGTCCGCCTGCATTCCCTGATTAAGGGGTAGACCTGTTGTCCGCCTGCATTCCCGCTAAGGGGTAGACCTGTTGTCCGCCTGCATTCCCCGATTAAGGGGTAGACCTGGTGTCCGCCTGCATTCCCGATTAAGGGGTAGACCTGTTGTCCGCCGGCATTCCTGCGCTAAGGGGTAGACCTGTTGTCCGCCTGGCATTCCCGCTTAAGGGGTAGACCTGTTGTCCGCCCGCATTCCTGATTAAGGGGTAGACCTGTTGTCCGCCTGCATTCCCGATTAAGGGTAGACCTGTTGTCCGCCTGCATTCCCGCTTAAGGGGTAGACCTGTTGTCCGCCTGCATTCCCGACTTAAGGGGTAGACCTGTTGTCCGCCTGCATTCCCCGATTAAGGGGTAGACCTGTTGTCCGCCTGCATTCCCCGATTAAGGGGTAGACCTGGTGTCCGCCGGCATTCCCGCTTAAGGGGTAGACCTGTTGTCCGCCTGCATTCCCGATTAAGGGGTAGACCTGTTGTCCGCCCGTATTCCTGATTAAGGGGTAGACCTAAGGTCCGCCTGCATTCCCGATTAAGGGGTAGACCTGTGTCCGCCTGCATTCCCGATTAAGGGTAGACCTGTTGTCCGCCGGCATTCCCGCCAAAGGGGTAGACCTGTTGTCCGCCTGCATTCCTGATTAAGGGGTAGACCTGCTGTCCGCCTGCATTCCCGATTAAGGGGTAGACCTGGTGTCCGCCGGCATTCCCGATGAAGGGGTAGACCTGGTGTCCGCCGGCATTCCCCGACATTAAGGGGTAGACCTGTTGTCCGCCGGCATTCCCGCTTAAGGGGTAGACCTTGCTGTCCGCCTGCATTCCCGATTAAGGGGTAGACCTGTTGTCCGCCTGCATTCCCGATTAAGGGGCAGACCTGGTGTCCGCCCGCATTCCCGATTAAGGGGTAGACCTGTTGTCCGCCCGCATTCCCGATTAAGGGGTAGACCTGTTGTCCGCCTGCATTCCCGATTAAGGGGTAGACCTGTTGTCCGCCTGCATTCCCGATCAAGGTAGACCTGTTGTCCGCCGGCATTCCCGCTTAAGGGTAGACCTGTTGTCCGCCTGCATTCCTGATTAAGGGGTAGACCTGTTGTCCGCCGGCATTCCGCCAAGGGGTAGACCTGTTGTCCGCCTGCATTCCCGATTAAGGGGTAGACCTGTTGTCCGCCTGCATTCCCGCTTAAGGGGTAGACCTGCTGTCCGCCTGCATTCCCGCCAAGGGGCAGACCTGTTGTCCGCCTGCATTCCCGCTAAGGGGTAGACCTGTTGTCCGCCGGCATTCCCGCCAATAGGGGTAGACCTGTTGTCCGCCCGCATTCCTGATTAAGGGGTAGACCTGGTGTCCGCCTGCATTCCCGATTAAGGGGTAGACCTGTTGTCCGCCTGCATTCCCGCTTAAGGGGTAGACCTGTTGTCCGCCTGCACTCCCGATTAAGGTGACCTGGTGTCCGCCTGCATTCCCGATTAAGGGGTAGACCTGGTGTCCGCCGGCACTCCCGCTTAAGGGGTAGACCTGGTGTCCGCCGGCATTCCCGCTAAGGGGTAGACCTGGTGTCCGCCGGCATTCCCGCTTAAGGGGTAGACCTGGTTGTCCGCCTGCATTCCCGATTAAGGGGTAGACCTGGTGTCCGCCGGCATTCCCGCTTAAGGGGTAGACCTGTTGTCCGCCTGCATTTTCACCGACTAAGGGGTAGACCTGTTGTCCGCCGGCATTCCCGCCATAAGGGGTAGACCTGTTGTCCGCCTGCATTCCCGATTAAGGGGTAGACCTGCTGTCCGCCCTGCATTCCCGCTTAAGGGGTAGACCTGTTGTCCGCCTGCATTCCCGCTGAAGGGGTAGACCTGTTGTCCGCCTGCATTCCCGATTAAGGGGTAGACCTGTTGTCCGCCTGCATTCCCGATTAAGGGGTAGACCTGGTGTCCGCCCGTATTCCCGACTTAAGGGGTAGACCTGTTGTCCGCCTGCATTCCCGCTTAAGGGGTAGACCTGGTGTCCGCCGGCTTTCCCGCTTAAGGGTAGACCTGTTGTCCGCCCGCATTCCCGATTAAGGGGTAGACCTGTTGTCCGCCTGCATTCCCGATTAAGGGGTAGACCTGTTGTCCGCCTGCATTCCCGCTTAAGGGGTAGACCTGTTGTCCGCCTGCATTCCGAGCTAAGGGGTAGACCTGGTGTCCGCCGGCATTCCCGCTAAGGGGTAGACCTGGTGTCCGCCTGCATTCCCTGATTAAGGGGTAGACCTGTTGTCCGCCTGCATTCCTGATTAAGGGGTAGACCTGGTGTCCGCCTGCATTCCCGATTAAGGGGTAGACCTGGTGTCCGCCGGCATTCCCGATTAAGGGGTAGACCTGGTGTCCGCCGGCATTCCCGCTGAAGGGGGTAGACCTGTTGTCCGCCGGCATTCCCGCTTAAGGGTAGACCTGGTGTCCGCCGGCATTCCCGCTAAGAGGTAGACCTGTTGTCCGCCTGCATTCCCGATTAAGGGGTAGACCTGCGGTCCGCCGGCATTCCCGCTTAAGGGTAGACCTGTTGTCCGCCTCAGTATTCCCGATTAGGGGTAGACCTGCTGTCCGCCTGCATTCCCGATTAAGGGGCAGACCTGGTGTCCGCCTGCATTCCCGGGATTAAGGGGCAGACCTGGTGTCCGCCGGCATTCCCGCTTATAGGCAGACCTGTTGTCCGCCTGCATTCCCGATGAAGGGGTAGACCTGGTGTCCGGGCCGGCATTCCCGGATTAAGGGTGGACTCCAGGGTCCGTCCGGCATTCCCGATTAAGGGGTAGACCTGGTGTCCGCCGGCATTCCCGGTCAAGGGGCAGACCTGGTGTCCGCCGGCATCCCGCTAAGGGGTAGACCTGGTGTCCGCCTGCATTCCCGCTTAAGGGTAGA
>JAKWBO010000436.1:0-46582 GCA_034336685.1 Luscinia luscinia
CCTCAGGAACCCCAAAATCCCTCCCAGGACCCCCAAAATCCCTCAGGAACCCCAAAATCTCCTCAGGAACCCAAAATCTCCCTCAGGACCCCCAAAATCCCTCAGGAACCCCAAATCTCTTCAGAATCCAAAAATCCCTCCCCAGGACCCCTCCAAAATCTCCTTCAGGGAACCCCAAAATCTCCTTCAGGAACCCCAAAATCTCCCTCAGGAATGCCAAAATCTCCTTCAGGAATCCAAAATCCTCTCCAGGACCCCCAAAATCTCCTTCAGGAACCCCAAAATCTCCTTCAGGAACCCCAAAATCTCCCTCAGGAAGCCCAAAATCTCCTCAGGAACCCCAAAATCTCCTCAGGAACCCCAAATCTCCTCAGGAATCCCAAAATCCCTCCCAGGCCCCCCAAAATCCCTCAGAAACCCCCAAAATTCCCTCAGGATGTCCAAAATCTCCCTCAGGAACCCCAAAATCTCCTTCAGGAATCCCAAAATCTCCTCAGAAACCCCCAAAATCCCCCTCAGGACCCCCAAAATCTCCTCAGGACCCCCAAAATCTCCCACAGGACCCCTAAAATCCCTCAGGATGTCCAAAATCTCCCTCAGGAATCCCAAAATCCTCCCAGGACCCCCAAAATCTCTCTCAGGACCCCAAAATCTCCCTCAGGAACCCCAAAATCTCCCTCAGGAACCACAAAATCTCCCTCAGGAATCCAAAATCCCTCCCAGGACCCCCAAAATCTCCTTCAGGAACCCCAAAATCTCCTTCAGGAACCCCAAAATCTCCCTCAGGAACCCCAAAATCTCCCACAGGACCCCTAAAATCCCCTCAGGATGTCCAAAATCTCCCTCAGGACCCCCAAAATCTCTCTCAGGACCCCCAAAATCTCCCTCAGGACCCCAAAATCTCCCACAGGACCCCTAAAATCCCTCAGGATGTCCAAAATCTCCTCAGGAATCCCAAAATCCTCCCAGGACCCCCAAAATCCTCAGGACCCCAAAATCTCCCTCAGGAATCCCAAAATCTCTCTCAGGAACCCCAAAATCCCCACAGGACCCCCAAAATCTCTCTCAGGAACCCCAAAATCTCCCTCAGGAATCCCAAAATCCCTCCCAGGCCCCCAAAGTCTCCTTCAGGAAGCCCAAAATCTCCTCAGGAACCCCAAAATCCCCTCAGGAACCCCAAAATCTCCCTCAGGAACCACAAAATCCCCTCAGGATGTCCAAAATCCCTCAGGAACCCCAAAATCCCTCCCAGGACCCCCAAAATCCCCTCAGGAATCCCAAAATCTCCCTCAGGAACCACAAAATCCCCTCAGGATGTCCAAAATCCCTCAGGACCCCAAAATCTCTCTCAGGAACCCCAAAATCTCCCTCAGGAATCCCAAAATCCCCTCAGGACCCCAAAATCTCCCTCAGGAATCCCAAAATCCCCTCAGGACCCCCAAAATCACCTCAGGATGATCAAAATTCCCCAAGATCCCAAATACCCAAAAATTCCCTCAAAATTCCCCCAAAATTGCCCAAAATCCCCCAGGATTCCCAAAATCCCCTCAGGAACCCCAAAAATCTCCTTTAGGATGATCAAAATTCCTCCAGGACCCAAAATACCCCAAAATTCCCCCAAAATCCCTCAAAATTCTCCTCAATCACCCCGAAATCCCCAAAAATCCCCAAACTCCCCAAATTTCCCCAAAATCTCTTCATGAGCCTGGCCTGCCCCGAGATCCCTCCCAAAATCCCCCCAAAATTCCCCAAAAATCCCCCCAAAAACCTCTCAAATCCCCCAAAATTCTCAAAATTTTCCTAATCACTCCCAAAATCTCCTAAATTCTCAAAACCCCCAAAAATCACCCAAAAATCCCCAAAATCTCTTCATGAACTCGGCCTGCACCAGGAGTCCCTCACAAACTTCCCCCAAAATCCTCCCAAAATCTCTCAAATCCCCCAAAATTCTCGAAATTTTCATAATCACCCCCAAAATTGCCCAAACTCCTTCAAAATTCCCAAAATCCCCTAAAAATCTCCCAAAAATCCCCAAATCTTTTCATGAGCCGGACTGACCCAGAGTCGCTCCCAAATTTCCCCAAAATCCCCTCAAAATCTCCCAAACCCTCTCAAAATCCCCCAAATTCTCCCCAATCACCCCAAAATCCCAAAATTCCCCAAATCCCCAAAATTTCTCCCCAAACCTCTTCATGAGCCCGGCCTGCACCAGCAGCTCGCAGATCCTGGCTCACGACCGCTGGGTGACCCGACCATAAAGTGCAAAACCACCTAAAAAATAAAATTTTAGATTTTCCAACCCCAAAAACCCAAAAATATCCCAAAATAATCCCAAATTCTCACCTCCCAGCGTTCCTCAGCGTATTTATCCAGGGCAGGAGCGTCCGAGCGTGTCTGTCGGACCCAGCGAGTGCGTGTCGATCGACCAGGCCTTGCCCCTGTGGGAGCCCAAAGCGGAACTTCTGAGGGGTCCAGCACCCCAAAAACCCCAAAACCACCCCCAAAACCCCCAGACACATAAAGTCCCAAAATCATAAAAAAATTTCCCTCATGAATTCTGATTTTTGTGTTGAATTCCACCCAGGCCTTGCCGCTGTGGGACTTCAAAATTGGAGCTCCTGAGGGGTCTGTACCTCAAGAAAACCACAAAAAACCCAAAAAATCATTCCAAAAAAAACCAAAAAACACTCCAAAATACCCCAGACCCATAAAGTGCCAAAATCATGAAAAATTTCCCTCAGAAATTCGGTTTTTGTGCTGAATTCTCACACAGGCCTTGCCACTGTGGAATCCTAAAAACAGAGTTTCTGAGAGGGTCAGCACCCCAAAAAACCCCAAAAATCAACCTAAAATACCCGAAAAACCACCCTAAAACCCCCAGACTCATGAAGTCCCAAAATTGTGAAAAATTTTCCCTCATGAATTCTGATTTTTGTCCTGAATTCCCACCCAGGCCTTGCACGCTGTGGGACTTCAAAATTTGAGCTCCTGAGGGTCTGTACCTCAAGAAAACCACAAAAAAAACCAAAAATCATTCAAAAAAATCCAAAAAACACTCCAAAATACCCCAGACCCATAAAGTGCCAAAACTGTGAAAAATTTCCCTCAGAAATTTGGATTTTTGTGTTGAATTCTCACACAGGCCTTGCCACTGTGGGACTCCAAAATTGGAGCTTCTGAGGGAGACCCCAAAAAAACCCAAAAAATCACCCCAAAACCCCCAAAAAATCATCCCAAAAATCCAAAAATAACCCCAAAAACCTCAAAAACCACCCCCAACCCCCCCCAGACACACAAAATCCCAAAATTGTGAAAAAATTCCCTCAGAAATTCTGATTTTCTGTCGTGAATTCCCACACAGGCCTTGCCCTGTGAGACCCCAAAACTGGAACTCCTGAGGAGTCTGGACCCCAAAAACCCACAAAAATATCCAAAAATAACCCAAAAAACCTCAAAAAACACCCCCAAAAACTCCCCTGACCCATAGAGTCCCAAAATTGTGAAAAAATTCCCTCAGAAATTCTGATTTTTTTGTCCTGGATTCCCATCCAGGCCTTGCTGCTGTGGGACCCCAAAAAAGGGAACCCCTGAGGGAGTCTAGACCCCAAAAAATCACCCCAAAAAAACCAAAAAACACTCCAAAAACTCCCTAGACCTAAAAAATCCCAAAATTGTGAAAAAATTCCCTCAGAAATTCTGATTTTTTCTCCTGAATTCCCACCTAGGCCTTGCCCCAATTTTCCCCCATTTTCCCCCCAATTTCTCTCTCCATTTTTTCCCCAATTTTTTCCAAATTTCTCCCCAATTTCCCCTTTTTCTCCCGATTTTCCTCCATTTCTCCCCAATTTTCCCCCTATTTTCCCAATTTTCCTCCATTCCTCCCCACTTTTCCCCATTTCTCCCCAATTTCCCCCAATTTTCCCCAATTTTCTCCCAATTTTCCCCATTTCTCCCCAATTTCCCCCTATTTTTCCCCAATTTTCCTCCATTCCTTCCCCCACTTTTCCCCATTTCTCCCCAATTTCCCCCAAATTTTCCCCAATTTTCTCCCCAATTTTCCCCAGTTTCCCCCCATTTTTCCCCAATTTTCCTCCATTCCTCCTCCACTTTTTCCCCATTTCTCCCCAATTTCCCCCAATTTTTCCCCAATTTTCTCCCCAATTTTCCCGATTTCTCCTCCATTTTTCTCCCCAATTTTCCATTTCTCCCCATTTTTCCCCAATTGCTCCCGTTTCCCTTATTTTTCCCCAATTTTCCCATATTTCTCCCCCATTTCTCCCCAATTTCCCCCAATTTTCCCCAATTTTCTCCCCAATTTTCCTCCATTTCTCCCCAATTTCTCCCCCTATTTTCCCCAATTTTCCTCCATTCCTCCCCCACTTTTCCCCATTTCTCCCCCAATTTCCCCCAATTTTTCCCCAATTTTCCCGATTTCTCCTCCACTTTTCTCCCCAATTTTCCATTTCTCCCCCATTTTTTCCCCAATTGCTCCCGTTTTCCCCTTATTTTTCCCCAATTTTCCCATATTTCTCCCCCATTTCTCCCCAATTTTCCCACATTTCTCCCCATTTTTCCCCAATTTTTCCCCATTTCTCCCCAATTTCCCCCTATTTTTCCCCAATTTTCCTCCATTCCTCCCCCACTTTTCCCCATTTCTCCCCCAATTTCCCCAATTTTTCCCCAGTTTTCTCCCCAATTTTCCCCCATTTCTCCCCAATTACCCCCTATTTTTCCCCAATTTTCCTCCATTTCTCCCCCAATTTTTCACCATTCCTGCCCCATTTCTTCCCCAATTTCTCCCCACTTTTCCCCATTTTTCCTCCACCCCCCAGCAGGGCCACCCTCAGGTTCTGTCGGAAGTTGGGGTTCAGGGCGACCCCGGGAGCCCCCGGAGGAGTGTGGGGGTGCCACAGGCGCAGCTCCAGCAGCACCTCCTGGCTCTGCTCCTGCTCCTGAAAAACACCCAAAAACACACAAAAATCATCACAAAACATCCCAAAATCATCTCAAAAACATCCCAAAATTATCACCAAAATACCACAAAAATCGTCACAAAATACCTCCAAAACCACCCCAAAAACATCCAGCGGCACCTCGCGATGGCTCTGCCTTGCTCCATGCAAGACGCCCAAAAGAGCACGCAAAATCGTCTCAAAATCGTCCCAAAGCGTCCTCAAAGTATCCCAAAGATCACCTCTAAACCGTCCCAAAATCATCCTAAAATCGTCACAGAATGCCCTCAAGACCACTTCAAAACACGTCAGCGGCGCCTCGCTGACTCATGCTCCATACTCAAGACACCCAAAGGCACCAAAAGTCGTCTCAAGATCATCACAAGGAACGTCCCCAAGGTTGTCACCAAAGATACCACAAGGCTCATCACAAAAGTGCCTTTAAAAACATCCCAAAAATATCCCGGCGGCACCTCCTGTGCTCTATGTCCTGCTCCTGAAAAACACCCAAAAACACACAAAAATCATCACAAAAACATCCCAAAATCATCGTAAATCATCCCAAAATTATCACAAAAATACCACAAAAATCGTCACAAAAATACCCCCAAACCACCCCAAAAACATCCCAGCAGCACCTCCTGGATCTGCTCCTGCTCCCTATAAAACACCCAAAAACACCCAAAAGTCATCTCAAAATCATCCCAAAATTATCACAAAAATACCACAAAAATCGTCACAAAAATACCCCCAAAACCACCCCAAAAACATCCCAGCAGCACCTCCTGGCTCTGCTCCTGCTCCCTGAAAAACACCCAAAAACACACAAAAATCATCTCAAAATCATCTCAAAATCATCACAAAAATAACACAAAATCATCCTAAAAACACCTCAAAACATTCCAAAAACATCCTAAAATGCCCCCAAAACATCCCAAAATATCCTGAGCGCCTCCTGGCACTGACATCATGCTCCTGAAAAGTACCCAAAAGCACCAAGACATCGTCTCAAAATCATCCCAAAAATCATCCTAAAAACACCCCAAAAATCATCTCAAAATCATCCCAAAATCATCTCAAAAAAATGCAAAAACCATTCCAAAAACATCCCAGAAATACCCCAAAAATATTCCAAAAACTTCCTCAGAATTACCCCAAAAATATCTCAGATTCATCCTAAAATATTCCAAAAATCACCCCAAAAATCATCCCAAAACATCCCTGAGACCCCCAAACCACCCCCAAAATCCCAGATTTCCTCCCCAGGACCCCCAAACACCCCAAAATCCACCCCAAGATCCCCAAACCCACCCAGGGACCCCCAAAATCCCCCAGGACCCCCAAAATCCCCCAGCCCCATTTTTGGCTCCTCCTTAACTCAAATTAAGCCCCCAAAAACCCAAATTTCCCCCCAAAACCCAAAATTTCCCCTCAGGACCCCCTAAAACCCCCAAAATCCAGCCCAGGATCCCCAAAATCCCCCAGGACCCCCAAAATTCCCCAGCCCAATTTTTGGCTCCTTCTTAACTCAAAATCAGCCCCAAAACCCCAAATTTCCCCCCAAAACCCAAATTTATCCCTCAAGACCCCTAAAACTCCCCAAAATTCCCCAGGACCCCCAAAATCCAACCCAGGGATCCCCAAAATCCCCCAGGACCCCCAAAATCCCTCAGCCCCATTTTTGGCTCCTTCTTAACTCAAAATCAGCCCCCAAAACTCCAAATTTATCCCTCAGGACCCCCTAAAACTCCCCAAAATCCAACCCAGGATCCCCAAATCCACCCCAGGACCCCCAAATCCCCCAGGACCCCCAAAATCCCCAGCCCCATTTTTGGCTTCATCTTAACTCAAAAAAACCCCCAAACCCCCAAATTTTCCCCCCAAACCCCAAATTTATCCCTCAGGACCCCCTATAACCCCCAAAATCCACCCCAGGATCCCCAAATCCACCCCAGGACCCCCCAAAAATCCCCCCAGGACCCCCAAAATCCCCCCAAATCCCCCAGCCCCATTCTTAGTTTCTTCTTATCCTAAAAACCACCCCAAACCCCAAATTTATCCCTCAGGACCCCTAAAACTCCCCAAAATCCAACCCAGGATCCCCAAATCCATCCCAGAGACCCCAAAATCCCCCAGGACCCCCCAAAATCCAACCCCAGAGACCCCCAAAATCTCCCCAGGACCCCCAAAATCCTCCAGCCCCATTTTTGGCTCCTCCTTAACTCAAAATCAGCCCCCAAAACCCCCAAATTTCCCCCCAAACCCCAAATTTATCCCTCAAGACCCCCTAAAACCACCCAAAATCCAACCCCAGGGATCCCCCAAAATCCACCCAGGACCCCCAAAATCCCCCCAGGACCCCCCAAAATCCAACCCCAGAGACCCCCAAAATCCCCCAGGACCCCCAAAATCCCCCAGCCCCATTTTTGGCTCCTTCTTAACTCAAAATCAGCCCCCAAAACCCCCAAATTTATCCCTCAGGACCCCCTAAAACCCCCAAAATCCACCCCAGGACCCCCAAAATCCCCCCAGGACCCCCAAAATCCCCCCAGGACCTCCCCAAAATCACCCCAGGACCCCCCAAAATCCCCCAGCCCCCATTTTAACTCAAAATCAGTCCCCCAAAAACCCCAAATTTTATCCCTCAGGACCCCTAAAACCCCCAAAATCCACCCCATGATCCCCAAAATCCCCCAGGACCCCCAAAATCCACCCCAGGACCCCCAAAATTCCCCCAGCCCCATTTTTGGCTCCTTCTTAACTCAAAATCAGTCCCACAAAAACCCAAATTTATCCCTCAGGACCCCCAAAAATCTCCCTTAGACCCCCAAAACCCCCAAAAATCCCCCCCAAATCCCCCAAAATCCCCCAGGACCCCCAAATTTTCCCCAAGACCAATCCGAGAATCCCCAAAATCCCCCAAAATCCCCCAGGACCCCCAAAATCCCCCTAAAATCCCCTAAAGTGGTTCCCCCAAAATCCCCCCAGGACCCCCCAAAACCACTCAGGACCCCCCCAAAATCCCCTCAGGAACCCCCAAATCCCCCAGTCCCCCAAAATCCCCCAGGACCCCCAAAATCCCCAAAAAATCCCCCAGGACCCCCAGAATCCCCCAAAATCCCCCAAAATCCCCAAATCCCCCAAATCCCCCCAAAATCCCCCCCAGGACCCCCCCAAAATCCCCCCAGGACCCCCCCAAAATCCCCAAAATCCCTTAAAATCCCCAAATTTCCCCAAAATCCCCCAGGACCCCCAAAATCCCCCAAAATCCCCTAAATCCCCAAATTTCCCTAAAATCCCCAAATTTCCCCCCAAAATCCCCCAGGACCCCCAAAATTTCCCAAAATCCGCACTTGGCAGCGGGGGGTCCGTGCCTCTGGCAGGAGTCCCAGCTCCCGTCGGGATCCCCCAAACCCCCAGGACCCCCAAAATTCCCCCAAATTCCCCAGGACCCCCAAAATCTCCCTTAGACCCCCCAAAATCCCCCCAGGACCCCCCAAAATCCCCCTAAATCCTCCTAAAATCCCCAAATTTTCCCCAAAACCAATCGAGGACCCCCAAATCCCCCCAGGACCCCCCAAAATTCCCCCCAAAACCACTCAGGACCCCCAAAATCCCCGGGACCCCCCAAATTTCCCAAAATCCCCTAAATCCCCTAAAATCCCCCCAAAATTCCTCAGGACCCCCAAAAATTTCCACAAATCCCCCAAAATCCCCCAAATTTCCCCAAAACCACTCAGGACCCCCAAAATCCCCCAAAATCCCCTAAAATCCCCCTAAAATCCCCTAAAATCCCCCAAATTTTCCCCCAAAACCAATCAAGGACCCCCCAAAATCCCCCCCAAATTCCCCTTAAAACCCCCTCAGGACCCCCCAGAATTCCCCCCAAACCAATCAAGGACCCCCAAATTCTTCCAAAATCTCCCCAAAATCCCCTAGGACCCCCCAAAATCCCCTAAAATCCCCCAAAATTCTCTTAAAACTCCCAAATTTCCCCAAAATTCCCCCAAAACTCCCCAAAATCCCCTTAAATCCCCCCAAAATTCCTCCTAAAACCAATCAAGGACCCCCAAATTCTTCCAAAATCTCCTCAAAATCCCCCAGGACCCCCGAAAATCCCCCAAAATTTCTCCAACTTCCCCAAAATCCCCCAAAATTCCTCCTAAAACCACCCAGGACCCCCCAAAATCCCCTAAATCCCCCTAAAATCCCCAATTTCCCCCAAAATCCCCCAAAATCCCCCCTAAAATCCCCAAATTTTCCCCAAAACCAATCGAGGACCCCCAAAATCCCCCGGGACCCCTAAATCCCCCAGGACCCCCAAAATCCCCCCAGGACCCACCAAAATCCCCCCAAATTTCCCAAAAATCCCCCAAATTTCCCCCAAAATCCCCCAGGACCCCCAAAATTTCCCAAATCCGCACCTTGGCAGCGGGGGTCCCCGCGCCCCGGGCAGGGGTCCCAGCTCCGTCGGGATCCCCCAAACCCCAGGACCCCCAAAATTCCCCCAAATTCCCCAGGACCCCCAAAATTCCCCCAAAACCACTCAGGACCCCCCAAAATCCCCCGGGACCCCCAGATTTCCCCTAAATCCCCTAAATCCCCTAAAATCCCCCAAAATTCCTCAGGACCCCCAAAATTTCCCCAAATCCCCCAAAAATCCCCCCCAGGACCCCCCAAATTTCCCCAAAACCACTCAGGACCCCCAAAATCCCCCAAAATCCCCAAAATCTCCTAAAATCCCCTAAAAATCCCCAAATTTTCCCCCCAAAACCAATCAAGGACCCCCAAAATCCCCAGGACCCCCAAAAAATCCCCGGGACCCCCAAAATCCCCTAAATCCCCTAAAATCCCCAAATTTCCCCCAAAATGCCCCCAAAATCCCCTAAAATCCCCCAAATTTTTCTCCAAAACCAATCAAGGACCCCCAAAATCCCCCAAATCTCCCCCAATCCCCTAAAATCCCCAGGACCCCCAAAATCCCCAAATTTCCCCAAAATCCCCAAATTTCCCCAAAATCTCCCAAATTTCCTAAAATCCCCCAGGACTCCCCCAAAATCCCCCCAGGACCCCCCAAAATTTCCCCCAAATTCCCACCTTGGCAGCGGGGGTCCGCGCGCCCCCTGGGCAGGGTCCCAGCTCCCGTCGGGATCCCCAAACCCCCCAGGACCCCCAAAATTCCCAAATTCCCCTTAAACCCCCCAGGACCCCCCAAAATCTCCCTTAGACCACCCAAAACCCCCCAAAATCCCCTGAATTCCCCAAAATCCCCCAGGACCCCCAAATCCCACAGAATTTTCCCCAAAATCCCCAGGACCCCCCAAAATCCCCAGGACTCCCAAAATCCCCAAAATCCCCTAATTCCCCAAAATCCCCAGGACCCCCAAATTTTCCCCAAATTCCCATAAACCCCAGGACCCCCAAAATTCCCCAAATTCCCCAGGACCCCCAAAGTCTCCCTTAGACCATCCGAAACCCCCCAGAAATCCCCTAAAATCCCCCAAAATCCCCAAATTTCCCTAAATTCCCCAGAATTTTCCCCCAAAATCCCCCAGGACCCCAAAATTTCCCCAAATTCGCACCTTGGCAGCGGGGGTCCGCGCCTGCCAGGCAGGGGGTCCCAGCTCCAGTCGGGATCCCCCAAACCCCCCAGGACCCCCAAAATCCCCAGGACCCCCAAAATCCCCAGGACCCCCAAAATCCCCAAAAATCTCCCAAAATCTCCCTAAAATCCCCAGGACCCCAAAAATCCCCCAGGACCCCCAAATTCCCACCTTGGCAGCGGGGGTCCGCGCGCCCCTGGGCAGGGGTCCCAGCTCCCGTCGGGGCCGCAGCGCCGCACCGAGGTGGGGAGGGGCGCTGCCGGGGGCAGCGGTACAGCAGCGCCGCTCCCTCCCCCCACCAGCTCCGCCCGGCCCCCAAAATCGGCGCCAGGGCAGGGGTCGCAGCAGGGGGGAGAGGCGTGAGAGGAGGGGGTGAGTGGGGAGGCCTGTAGGGGGGGAGGCGACAGGATTAGTGAGGATTTTGGGGGATTTGGGGATTTTGAAAGGGATTTTGAGGGGAGATTTCTGGAAGGATTTTGGGAGATTCGGAGATTTTGGGGAGATTTTGGGGGATTTGAGATTTGAAGATTTTTGAGGGAGATTTGCAGGAGATTTTGGGGAGATTTTGGGAGGATTTTGGAGACTTCGGGAGATTTCGAGAGGATTTCGAGAGTTTGGGAATAGAAAGAATTTGGAGGATTTTGAGAGATTTGGGGATTTTGGGGAAATTTTAAGGATTTTGGAGAAATTTTGAGGGAATTTCGAGGATTTGGATGCAAGTGAGGGATTTTCAGGAGGATTTTGAGGAAGTTTCAGGGGAATTTGGGGATTTGGAGTGAATTCGGGAGGATTTCGAGGAAACCTTGGGGGATTTTCTGGGGAGATATGAGGAGATTTTGGAAGATTTGGGGGATTTTGGAGGTGGAAAATTTTGGAGGATTTTGAGAAACTTGAGGATTTTGGAGAATTTCAGGAAGATTTTGGGGAGTTTTGGGGACTCGGGAAATTTAGGGGATTTTGGGAGAAAGAACTTGAGGGGGCTTGGGGAGTTTAGGAGTGTTTGGGGAAATCTCGGGAGGATTTGGGGATGTAGGAAAATTTTGGGGGATTTTGAAGGATTTTGAGGAATTTCGAGGATTTAGGAAATCTTAGCATCTTGAGGGGATTTGAGAGAATTCGAGGAGTTTGGAGGTAATTTGAGAGATTTTTGTGGGATTTTAGGGGAGAATCTGAGGGATTTTGGGAATTTTGGGGAGGCAGGGGATTTTGGGGAATTTTGGCGATTTTGGGGGATTTGGGAGAATTTCGAGGATTTTGAGAGACTTTGGGGATTTCGGGATTTTGGGGATGATTCGGGAGATTTGGGGAAATTTGGGGAAATTTAGGGATTGCGGGGATTTTTGGGGATTTTGGGGAATATCTAAGAGGATTTTGGGGATTTAGGGCTAAATTTTGGGGATTTTTAGGGGGATTTTGGGGATTTTAGGGGAAATTTTAGGGATTTTGGGGAAATTTTCGGAATTTGGGGGAGTTTAGGGAAATTTTGGGGATTTTTGAGGGGGATTTTGGGGATTTGAATCTTGATTTCGGGGAGTCTGGGGGAGATTTGGGGAGGGATTTGGAGGATTTTGAGGGATTTTGAGGAATTTTGGGGAATTTTGGAGAATTTTTATTTTTGGAATTTCGGGGAGTTTGGGAAATTTAGGGATTTCGGGATTTTGGGAAATCTAGGGTAAATTTGGGAATTTCGAGGATTTAGGGAAATTTTGGGGAAATTTCTGGGAAAATCGGGGGGATTTAGGGGAAATGTTGTGAAATTTTGGGAATTTCGGGGATTTGGGAAACTTAGGGATTTCGGGGATTTTGGGAAATTTTGGGAAATTTTGGGAATTTCGGGGATTTTAGAGGAAATTTTGGAAATTCCGAGATTTAGGGGATTTCGGGAAATTTAGGGGATTTTGGGGATTTTAGGGGAAATTTAGGAGCCAAATTTGGGGAATTTCGGGATTTTGGGGAAATTTAGGAGTAAATTTTGGGAAAATCGGGGGGGATTTTGGGAAATCTGGAAATTTTGGGAATTTCGGGGGATTTGGGGAATTTCAGGGATTTCGGGGATTTTGGGGAAATTTTGGGAATTTCGGGGATTTTTAGGGAAAATTTGGGAAATTTAGGGGATTTCGGGATTTTGGGAAATTTTGGGAAATTTTGGGAAATTTGGGAAATTTTGGGAAATTTGGGAATTTCCGAAAGGGGATTTTTGGGGATTTTGGGGTAAATTTGGGGAATTTCGGGATTTTGGGGAAATTTTGGGAATTTCGGGGGATTTCGGGGAATTGGGGGATTTTGGGGATTTTTAGGAAATTTTGGGTAATTTTGGGAATTTCGGGAAAATTTAGGGATTTCGGGGATTTTGAGGATTTTAGGGTAAATTTTGGGAAATTTTGGGAATTTCGAGGGTCTCTCACTGACCCAGAGCCGGGTTCAGCAGCAGCAGCAGCGCCAGGAGAGCTCCGGCCATGTCCGAGTGTCCGAGTGTCCGTTTGTCCGTTTGTCCGAGTGTCCGAGTGTCCGAGTGTCCGAGTGTCCGTTTGTCCGAGTGTCCGAGTGTCCGAGTGTCCGTTTGTCCGAGTGTCCCAATGTCCGACTGTCCGAGTGTCCCAATGTCCGTGTGTCCGTGTGTCCGAGTGTCCGTTTGTCCGTTTGTCCGAGTGTCCGAGTGTCCGAGTGTCCGTTTGTCCCAATGTCCGAGTGTCCGAGTGTCCGAGTGTCCCAATGTCCGAGTGTCCGTTTGTCCGAGTGTCCGAGTGTCCGTGTGTCCGAGTGTCCGTTTGTCCGTTTGTCCGAGTGTCCGAGTGTCCGAGTGTCCGAGTGTCCCAATGTCCGAGCGTCCCAATGTCCGAGTGTCCGAGTGTCCGTGTGTCCGAGTGTCCGAGTGTCCGACTGTCCGAGTGTCCCAATGTCCCAATGTCCGAGTGTCCGTTTGTCCGAGTGTCCGAGTGTCCGAGTGTCCGTTTGTCCGAGTGTCCGAGTGTCCGAGTGTCCGAGTGTCCGTGTGTCCGTGTGTCCGTGTGTCCGAGTGTCCGTTTGTCCGGCTGTCCAAATGTCCGAGTGTCCGAGTGTCCAGCGGGGGTACCCGCCCCTCCCCCGGCGCTGTCCGGGAAATGACAGGAGGAGGGGGGAAGAGGGCAGGGGAGGAGAGGGTCAAGGACCGAGGGGGGAGGGCCCGAAATGACCCAAAATGACCCAAAAATTGCCCAAAAATGTCCCAAAATGCAAAAAAATGACCCAAAAATGACCCAAAAATGCAAAAAAATGAACCCAAAATGACCCAAAAGTGCAAAAAATGGACCCAAAAGTGCAAAAATGAACCCAAAAATTGCCCAAAACGTCCCAAAAATGCAAAAAATGATCCCAAAATGATCCAAAATTGCCCGAAATGTCCCAAAAATGACCCAAAAATGCAAAAAAAAGGACCCAAAAATGCTAAAAAATGAACCCAAAAATTACCCAAAAGTGCAAAAAAATGATCCCAAAAATGATCCAAAAATTGCCCGAAATGTCCCAAAAATGACCCAAAATGCTGAAAAAAATGAACCCAAAAATGACCCAAAAATGAAAAAAAAGTCCCAAAAATGCAAAAAAAGATCCCAAAATGTCCCAAAATTGACCGAAAAGTGCAAAAAAATGATCCCAAAAATGATCCAAAAATTGCCCGAAATGTCCCAAAAATGACCCAAAAATGCTGAAAAAAATGGACCCAAAAATTGCCCAAAATGTCCCAAAAATGCAAAAAAATGAACCCAAAAATGACCCAAAAATGCAAAAAATGTCCCAAAAATGCAAAAAAAGATCCCAAAATGTCCCAAAAATGACCCAAAAATGCAAAAAAATGAACCCAAAAATGCCCCCAAAATGATCCAAAATGTCCCAAAATCATCCTAAAAATATCCAAAAATGTCCAAAATATCCCAAAAATTGACAAAAACGGGGGCGGGTTTTTTTCGGATTATTTATGGGGCGTTTTCGGGTTTTTTTGGGTGTTTTTCGGGGTTTTTTGGGTGTTCTGGGGGAATTTTTTTGGTGTTTTTCGGGTGATTTTCGGATTATTTTTGGGGTTTTTTTGGGGGTTTTTTGGGTGTTTTGGGGGAATTTTTTTGGGTGTTTTTCGGGAGATTTTGGGTTTTTTTCGGGTATTTATTTGGTGTTTTTCGGGTGATTTTCGGGTGATTTTTGGGGTTTTTGGGTGATTTTTCGGGTGGTTTTTAGTGCGATTTTGGGGCGGGTTTTGGGTGACTTTTGGGTAATTTTCGGGTGTTTTTCGGGTATTTTGGGGGATTTTTTGGGTGATTTTGGATGTTTTTCGGGTGATTTTTGGGTAATTTTTGGGTGTAATTCGTGTGATTTTTGGTCTTTTTTAGGGTATTTTTTTGGTGATTTTCGGGTGTTTTTCGGGTGTTTTTTGGGTGTTTTGGGGTATTTTCTTGGGGATTTTTCGGGTATTTTCGGGTGATTTTTGGGTTTTTTCGGGTATTTTTTCGGTGTTTTTTTGGGGGTTTTGGGGTGATCTTTGGGGATTTTTCTGGTATTTTTTGGGTGGTTTTGTTGCGATTTTGGGTCGTTTTTGGGTGATTTTTAGGTAATTTTCGGGTGTTTTCCGGGTATTTTTGGGGTGTTCTTCCGGTATTTTGGGGGATTTTTTGGGTGATTTCTGGGTGTTTTTAGGGTGATTTTTGGGTAATTTTCGGGTGTAATTCGCGTGATTTTTGGGCTTTTTTCCGGTGGTTTTGGGCTTTTTTCGGGTATTTTTTGGGTGTTTTTCGGGAGATTTTTGGGGTTTTTGGGTGATTTTTGAATTGATTTTTAGTGCGATTTTGGGGAGGTTTTTGGGTGATTTTTGGGTAATTTTCGGGTGTTTTTCGGGTATTTTGGGGGATTTTTTGAGTGTTATTCGGGAGATTTTTAGGTGATTTTTGGGGTATTTTTCCGGGTGATTTTTCGGGTGTTTTTCGGATGTTTTTCGGGTATTTTTTGGTGCTTTTTCGGGTGATTTTTGGGTGGTTTGGGATGTTTTTTAAAGTGTTTTTGGGGTGATTTTCTAGGGGATTTTGGAGTTTTTCGGGTGATTTTTGGGTAATTTTTGGGATTTTTTTCTTTGAGTGTTTTGGGGTGATTATTCTGTTTTCCTTGGGGGTTTTTTTGGGGGCGATTTTCGGGCATTTTCGGGTGTTTTTGGGATTTTTTGGTTTTTGGGGGGATTTTTGGGTGTTTTGGGATGTTTTTTTGAGTGTTTTTGGTGTGATCATTCTGTTTTTCCTTGGGGGTGTTTTTTAGGCTGATTTTCGGGTATTTTTCGGGGTGGTTTTGGGCTTTTTTCGGCTTTTTTTGGGGGTTTTTTTGGGGTGTTTTTGGGGATGTTTTTTGAGTGTTTTGGGGTGATTATTCTGTTTTTCTTGGGGGTTTTTGGGCTGGATTTTCGGGCATTTTCCGGTTGTTTTTTGGATTTTTCGGTTTTTTGGGGGGTTTTTGGGTGTTTTGGGATGTTTTTTAAAGTGTTTTGGGGTGATCATTCTGATTTTTGGGGTGTTTTGGGCGATTTTTGGGTGTTTTCGGGGATGTTTTGGGGTTTTGGAGGTTTTTTGGGGGTGATTTTCAGGTATTTTCGGTTGTTTTGGGGCTTTTCGGTTTTTTGGGGGGTTTTGGGTGTTTTTGGGATGTTTTTAAGTGTTTTTGGGTTGATTATTCTGATTTTTTGAGGGGGTTTTAGGCGATTTTGGGTGTTTTTCGGATGTTTTCGGGTTTTTTGGAGGGTTTTTTTGGGGGGTGATTTTGGTGTTTTTGGGTGTTTTTGGGCTTTTTCGGTTTTTTTGGGGGGGGTTTTTTGGGTGTTTTGGGATGTTTTATTAAAAGTGTTTTTTGGGGTGATTATTCTGTTTTCTTGGGGTTTTTTGGGGGGGATTTTCGGGTATTTTCGGTTGTTTTTTGGGCTTTTTCGGTTTTTTTGGGGGTTTTAGGTGTTTTGGGATGTTTTTAAGTGTTTTCGGGGTGATTATTCTGATTTTTGGGGTGTTTTGGGTGATTTTCGGGCGTTTTTTGGGTGTTTTTTGGGGGTGATTTTTCGGCGCCATTTTGAGCCGTTTTCGGTTTCTTTTCCCGGAGATTTCGGGTCGATTTCGTGTCCCCGCCCCCCCCGGTCACCATGGCAACGACCCTGGCGATGACGTCATCATCAGGCTGGGAATTTCCCCAAGGAGCGTCCCCAAATGTCCCCAAATGTCCCCAAAATATCCTAAAATATCCCAAAATGTCCCAAAAAGTCCCAAAATGTCCCAAAATGTCCCAAAATCTCCCAAAATCTTCCAAAATCTCCCAAAATATCCCAAAAACTCCCAAAAAGTCCCAAAATATCCCAAAATGTCCCAAAATGTCCCAAAATCTCCCCAAAATCTCCCCCAAAATGTCCCAAAATGTCCCAAAATGTCTCAAAAATATCCCAAAAAGTCCCAAAAATGTCCCAAAATGTCCGAAAATCTCCCCAAAATGTCTCAAAATGTCCCAAAATGTCCTAAAAATGTCCCAAAATGTCCCCAAAATATCCCAAAATATCCCAAAATGACCCAAAATGTCCCCAAAACATCCCAAAATCTCCCAAAATCTCCCAAAAATGTCCCAAAATGTCCCAAAATCTCCCAAAATCTCTCAAAATCTCCCAAAATCTCCCAAAATGTCCCCAAAATGTCCCAAAACATCCCAAAATGTCCCAAAATCTCTCAAAAATGTCTCAAAAATGTCCCAAAATCTCCCAAAGTCTCCCAAAATCTCCCAAAGTCTCCCAAAATCTCCCAAAATCTCCCAAAATCTCCCCAAAATCTCCCAAAATATCCCAAAATGTCCCCAAAACATCCCAAAATGTCCCAAAATCTCCCAAAAATGTCTCAAAATATCCCAAAATATCCCAAAATATCCCAAAATATCCCAAAAGACCCCAAAATCTCCCAAAATATCCCAAAATCTCCCAAAATCTCCCCAAAATCTCCCAAAATCTCCCAAAATATCCCCAAAATCTCCCAAAATGTCCCCAAAATCTCCCCAAAATGTCCCCAAAATCTCCCCAAATCTCCCCAAAATCTCCCCAAAATGTCCCAAAATCTCCCAAAATGTCCCAAAATCTCCCCAAGGGACGGGACGGGGCCGATGCTGCTTCACCTTTATTGGGGACACGGGGACAGGGAGGGGACATCGCGACTGGGGACATCGCGACTGGGGACAGCGATATCGCGACAGAGACACCGCGACGGCGACATCGCGACAGCGACACCTCTGGCGACACCGCGACATCGCGATGGTGACATCGCGACGGCGACACCGCGACGGCGACAGCGACACCTCTAGCGACACCGCGATATCGCGACAGAGACACCTCTGGTGACATCGCGACATCGCGATGGTGACACCGCGACAGCGACACCTCTGGTGACACGGCGGTATCGCGACAGCGACACGGCGACATCGCGATGGTGACACCGCGACGGCGACACCGCGACATCGCGACAGCGACACGGCGACATCGCGACACTACAGCGGCTCCTCCGAGTGTCCCCAACCTGCGGAGGGGGGAGGGGACAGGGCTGGCCCCAAAATGTCCCCAAATGTCCCCAAGGCCACCCCAAGATGTCCCTAAAATATCCCTAAAATGTCCCCAAAATGTCCCCAAAATATCCCCAAAATATCCCCAAGGTCACCCCAAGATGTCCCCAAATGTCCCCAAAATGTCCCCAAAATCACCAGGAATGTCCCCAAAATGTCCCCAAAACCACCTTGAAATGTCCCCAAGGCCACCCCAAAATATCCCCAAATGTCCCCAAAATGTCCCCAAATGTCCCCAAATGTCCCCAAGGTCACCCCCAAATTTCCCAAAATGTCACCAGGGAATGTCCCCAAGGCCACCCCAAAATGTCCCCAAGGTCACCCCAAAATGTCCCAAAATGTCCCAAAATGTCCCCAAAATCTCCTCAGAATGTCCCCAAATGTCCCCAAGGTCACCCCAAAATATCCCCAAGGTCACCCCCAAATGTCCCCAAAATGTCCCAAAATATCCCCAAAAATGTCACCAGGAATGTCCCAAAGTCACCCCAAAATGTCCCCAAAATATCCCCAAATGTCCCCAAAATGTCCCCAAATGTCCCCAAAATGTCCCTAAAAGGTCCCCAAAATGTCCCCAAAATGTCACCAGGGAATGTCCCCAAGGTCACCCCAAAATGTCCCCAAAATGTCCCCAAAATGTCCCCAAAATGTCACCAGGGAATGTCCCCAAGGTCACCCCAAAATGTCCCCAAAATGTCCCCAAAATGTCCCCAAAATGTCACCAGGGAATGTCCCCAAAGTCACCCCAAAATGTCCCTAAAATATCCCCAAAATGTCCCAAAATCTCCCCAAATGTCCCAAAATGTCCCCAAAATCTCCCCAAATGTCCCCAAAATGTCCCAAAATCTCCCCAAATGTCCCCAAGGCCCCCCCGCCGTCCCCTCACCGCGGCTGGCGCTGTCCTCGCTGTCGCTGGAAATGTCGCGACTCCCGATGTCCCCAAGCGGGGGGTGGCCTTGGGGACGTGTCCCCTCCTGGTGGCTTCCTGTCCCCTCCTGGTGGCGACTTGTCCCCTCCTGGTGGCGACCTGTCCCCAGCGCCGGGGGTGGCATTTGGGGACGTGTCCCGATTGTCGCCTGTCCCGGGACAGGCGCGAGTGGCACTTGGGGACCTGTCCCGGTTGTCGCCATCCCTTGGGGACCTGTCCCCTCATTTTGGGGACGTGTCCCCTGTCCCGGGACAGGCGCGAGTGGCACTTGGGGACCTGTCCCCTCATCCTGGGGACCTGTCCCCGCTGTCCCCTGTCCTCGGGGACGTGTCCCCTTCTCTTGGGGACCTGTCCCCTGTCCCGGGACATGCGGAGGTGGCACTTGGGGACGTGTCCCGATTGTCGCCTGTCCTCGGGGACGTGTCCCCTCCTCTTGGGGACCTGTCCCCTGTCCCGGGACATGCGGAGGTGGCATTTGGGGACGTGTCCCGATTGTCGCCTGTCCTTGGGGACCTGTCCCCTCCTCTTGGGGACACGTCTCTTCCTCCTGGGGACTTGTCCCCTGTCCTTGGTGACGTGTCCCCTCATTTTGGGGACGTGTCCCGATTGTCGCCTGTCCCGGGACAGGCGGGGGTGGCATCTGGGGACGTGTCCCTTGTCCCGGGACAGGCGGGGGTGGCATTTGGGGACGTGTCCCCATCCCTTGGGGACCTGTCCCGATTGTCCCTTGTCCTTGGGGACGTGTCCCCTCTTCCTGGGGACGTGTCCCCTCATCTTGGGGACATGTCCCCTGTCCCGGGACAGGCTCGAGTGACATTTGGGGACGTGTCCCTTGTCCTTGGTGACCTGTCCCCGCTGTCCCCTGTCTCAGGAGATCCAGGAGTGACATTTGGGGACGTGTCCCCATTGTCCCCTGTCCTTGGGGACGTGTCCCCTCATCTTGGGGACATGTCCCCTGTCCCGGGACAGGCTCGAGTGACATTTGGGGACGTGTCCCTTGTCCTTGGTGACCTGTCCCCTCATTTTGGGGACGTGTCCCTTGTCCTCGGTGACCTGTCCCCATTGTCCCCTGTCTCAGGAGATCCAGGAGTGACATTTGGGGACGTGTCCCGATTGTCGCCTGTCCCGGGACAGGCGGGGGTAGCGATTGGGGACGTGTCCCCATCCCTTGGTGACGTGTCCCCTCCTCTTGGGGACATGTCCCTGTCCCAGGACAGGCTCGAGTGACATTTGGGGACGTGTCCCTTGTCCTTGGGGACGTGTCCCCATTGTCCCCATCCCTTGGTGACCTGTCCCTCATTTTGGGGACACGTCCCTGTCCCGGGACAGGCGCGAGTGGCACTTGGGGACGTGTCCCTTGTCCTTGGGGACGCGTCCCCGCCGTCCCCCTCCCCCCGGTGCCACCCGGCCGCGTCCCTGCGGTGTCCCCAAGGTCCCCTGTGTCCCCTCAGCCCCGGCCCGGGGACACCCGCGGAGTGGCGCTGTCGCCTCGTGTCCCCTCGCTGTCCCCGCCCAGGGCAGCAGCGAGCGCAGCAGTGACGTCACCGCCTGTCCCCAAGGCTCGGGGACAGGGAGGGGGGTGGCGGGACCTGGAGAGGGGGAGGGGACAGGGATGGGGACAGGGAGAAAATGTCCCCAGATCCCCCTTTGATGTCACCAAATGTCCCCCCAAATCCCCCCAGTGTCCCCAATATCCTCAAATGTCCCCAATGTCCCCCAATGTCCCCAATGTCCCCCAATGTCCCCAAAGTGTCCCCAAATCCCCCAATGTCCCCAATGTCCCCAATGTCCCCAAATCCCCCAGTGTCCCCAATGTCCCTCCCAATGTCCCCAAATCCCCTCAATGTCCCCAATGTCCCCAAATACCCCCAAATGTCCCCACTGTCTCCCCAATGTCCCCGCAATGTCCCCCAGTGTCCCCAAAATGTCCTCAAATCCCCCCAGTGTCCCCAAATGTCCCAAATGTCCCCAAATCCCCCCAATGTCCCCAATGTCCCCAATGTCCCCAATGTCCCCCAAATGTCCCAATGTCCCCAATGTCCCCAAATCCCCAAAATGTCCCTAATGCCCCCAAATCCCCCCAGTGTCCCCAAATGTCCCAAATGTCCCCAATCTCCCCAATGTCCCCAAATGTCCCCAGTGTCTCCCCAATGTCCCCAATGTCCCCAAAATGTCCCCAAGGTCCCCAAATCCCCCAGTGTCCCCAATCCCCCCCAATCCCCCCCAGTGTCCCCCCAGTGTCCCCAATGTCCCCCAAATCCCCTCGATGTCCCCAATGTCCCAATTGTTCCCCAATCCCCCAAATCCCCCCAATGTCCCAAATGTCCCCAAATCCCCCAGTGTCCCCAATGTCCCCAAAGTGTCCCCAAAATCTCCCCAATGTCCCCAGATGTACCAAATGTCCCCAAATCCCCCAAACCCCCCAATGTCCCCCAGTGTCCCCAATGTCCCCAGTGTCCCCAGTGTCCCCCAGTATCCCCAATGTCCCCAGAGTCCCCCAGTGTCCCCAGAGTCCCCCAGTGTCCCCAGTGTCCCCTCACCCCCAGCAGCAGCAGCGTCCCCAGTGCCACCAATGTCCCCAATGTCCCCCCAGTGTCCCAGTGTCCCAGTGTCCCCAATGTCCCCAGTGTCCTCCCAGTGTCCCCAGTATCCCCAATGTCCCCAGAGTCCCCCAGTATCCCCAATGTCCCCAGTGTCCCCCAGTGTCCCCAGTATCCCCAGTGTCCCCAGTGTCCCCAGTGTCCCCTCACCCCCAGCAGCAGCAGCGTCCCCAGTGCCACCAATGTCCCCAATGTCCCCCAGTGTCCCAGTGTCCCAGTGTCCCCAATGTCCCCAGTGTCCTCCCAGTGTCCCCAGTATCCCCAATGTCCCCAAATCCCCCAGTGTCCCCAATGTCCCCCAGTGTCCCCAGTGTCCCCAGTGTCCCCAGTGTCCCCAGTGTCCCCAGTGTCCCCAGTGTCCCCTCACCCCCCAGCAGCAGCAGCGTCCCCAGTGCCACCAATGTCCCCAGTGTCCCCCAGTGTCCCCAGTATCCCCAGTGTCCCAGTGTCCCCCAATGTCCCCAAATCCCCCAGTGTCCCCAATGTCCCCAGTGTCCCCAGTGTCCCCAGTGTCCCCAGTGTCCCCAGTGTCCCCACTGTCCCCAGTGTCCCTCACCCCCAGCAGCAGCAGCGTCCCCAGTGCCACCATCACCGTCCCGGTGTCGCCTCCATGGCGCTGCCACCTCCCCAGCGTCCCCAAGTTAAGGGGCGCGGGGACAGGGACGTCCTGGGTGGGGACAGGGGTGGGGACAGTGGGGGACACTGGGGATTTGGGGACACTGGGGACGTATGAGGACATTGAGGATTTTTGAGGGATTTTTGGGGATTTGGGGACATTGGGGACATTGAGGACATTGGGGACATTGAGAGCATTGAGGACATTAGGGATATTGATGGACATTGAGGATCACTGAGGACACTTTGAGATCTGGGGACATTTGGAGACAATGGGGACACTGAAGACGTTGAGGTGGCAACAGGACAGGGTGTCCCCAATGTTCCCAATGTCCCCAAAATGTCCCCAAATCCCCAAAAATCCCCAAATCCCCAAATGTCCCCAATGTCCCCAATGTCCCCAAACCCCAAATCCCCAAAAATCCCCAAAAATCCCCAAATGTCCCCAAATGTCCCCAATGTCTAATGTCCCCAATGTCCCCAAAAATCCCGAAATTCCCAAATCCCCAAAAGTCCCCAAATCCCCAAATGTCCCCAAAATGTCCCCAATGTCCCCAAATCCCCAAAATCCCCAAAAATCCCCAAAAATCCCCAAAAATCCCCAAATCCCCCAATGTCCCCAATGTCCCCAAATGTCCCAAATGTCCCCAAATCCCCAAATCCCCAAAAATCCCCCAAAATCCCCAAAATCCCCAAATCCCCCAAATCCCCCAATGTCCCCAATGTCCCCAAAGTCCCAAATGTCCCCAATGTCCCCAAATCCCCAAAAATCCCAAATGTCCCCAATGTCCCCAAATGTCCCCAAAAATCCCCAAAAATCCCCAAATCCACTTAAATCCCCAAATATCCCCAAAATGTCCCAAATGTCCCCAAATCCCCAAATCCCAAAAATCCCCAAAAATCCCCAAAAATCCCCAAATGTCCCCAATGTCCCCAGTTGTCCCCAACCCCCTGAGGTGTCCCCAAATCCCCAAAAATCCCCAAATGCCCCCAATGTCCCCAAATCCCCAAATGTCCCCAATGTCCCCATTTGTCCCCAACCCCCTGAGGTGTCCCCACCCCTCTCCAGGTGTCCCCTCCCCCCGCGGTGGCACCTTGGCGACACCTTGGCGACACCTTGGGGACACCTTGGTGACACTTGGGGACGCTAGGAACACTTAGAGACACCTTGGTGACACTTGGGGACAAACGGCTCCGATTGTCCGCGGCCGCCGTCCCCTGACCGGGGGACAATCCCGGGCGGGGCGACAAATGTCCCCGAATGTCCCCAAATGTCCCCAAATGTCCCCAAATGTCCCCGAATGTCCCCAAATGTCCCCAAATGGCCCTTAAATGTCCCCGAATGTCCCCGAATGTCCCGAATGTCCCCAAATGTCCCCGAATGTCCCCAAATGTCCCCAAATGTCCCCAAATGTCCCCAGATGTCCCCGAATGTCCCCAAATGTCCCCGAATGTCCCCAAATGTCCCCAAATGGCCCCAAATGTCCCCGAATGTCCCCAATGTCCCCAAATCCCCAATGTCCCCAAATCCCCCAATATCCCCAATGTCCCCAAATGTCCCCGAATGTCCCCAATTGTCCCCAAATGTCCCCGAATGTCCCCGAATGTCCCCGAATGTCCCCAAATGTCCCCGAATGTCCCCAAATGTCCCCAAATGTCCCCAGATGTCCCCGAATGTCCCCAAATGTCCCCAAATGTCCCCAGATGTCCCCGAATGTCCCCAAATGGCCCCAAATGGCCCCAAATGGCCCCAAATGGCCCCAAATCGGGAATTTTTGGGGATTTTTTTTTGAATTTTTGGGATTTGTGGGGAATTTTCTGCGATTTTGGGGGAATTTTTGGAGAATTTTCAGGAATTTGGGGGAATTTTGGGGAATTTTTTGGGGAATTTTTGGGATTTGTGGGAAATTTTGGGAGATTTTGGGGAATTTTTGGGATTTTTGGGCGATTTTGGGGATTTTTTGGGGAATTTTTGGGATTTGCGGGGAATTTTGGGCGATTTTGGGGGAATTTTGGGGGAATTTTTGGGGAATTTTTGGGATTTGGGGAGAATTTTGGGCGATTTTGGGGGAATTTGGGGAATTTTTGGGGAATTTTTGGGGAATTTTTGGGATTTGGGGACACATTTGTTTTTCCACTCGGATTTATTAAAATTTTAAAAATTTTTGGGGTTTTTTTGGGATCCCCATGAACTTCACACGACACATTTTTGTTTTTTCCACTCGGATTTATTGAAATTTTGGATATTTTCGGGGGGATTTTAGGGGATTTGGGTTTTTTTGGGGGGGATTTTGTGATTCCCAGAACCTCACACGACACATTTTGCTTTTCCCACTCAGATTTATTGAAATTTTGGGGGTTTTTTGGGTTTTTTTGAGGGGATTTTGGGATCCCCAAACCTCGCACGACACATTTTGTTTTCCCACTCAAATTTAATAAATTTTGGATTTTTTTGGGTTTTTTTTTGGGATCCCCATGAACCTCACAAGACACATTTTGGTTTTCCAGTCAGATTTATTGAAATTTTGGATTTTTTTGGGTTTTTCGGGGGGGGATTTTGGGATCCCCATGAACCTCACACGACACATTTTGTTTTTCCACTCGGATTTAATAAATTTTGGATTTTTTTGGGTTTTTTTTGGGATCCCCATGAATTTCACACGACACATTTTTGTTTTTCCCACTCGGATTTAATGAAATTTTGGATTTTTCTGGGGGGAGATATTAGGGGATTTGGGGTTTTTGGGGGATTTTGTGATCCCCATGAACTTCACACGACACATTTTTGTTTTTCCACTCGGATTTAATGAAATTTTGTTTTTTCTGGGGGAGATTTTAGGGGGATTTTGGGTTTTTTTGGGGGTATTTTGTGATTCCCAAAACTTCGCACGACACATTTTGTTTTTTCCACTCGGATTTATTGAAATTTTGGATTTTTTGGGTTGTTTTTTGGGTTTTTTTGGGGGGATTTTGTGATCCCCAGAACCTCACACGACACATTTTGGTTTTTCCACTCGGATTTATTGAAATTTTGGATTTTTGGGTTGTTTTTTGGGTTTTTTTGGGGGGATTTTGTGATTCCCAAAACCTCACACGACACATTTTGTTTTTCCACTCGGATTTATTGAAATTTTGGATTTTTTGGAGTTTTTTGGGGTTTTGGGTCACGGGAAAGCCTCGGGGCGGCACCGCCAGCGCGGCCGAGCTGATGATGAAAACCTTGACGTAATGCACGGCCTGGGGGGGGAGGGGCGCGTCAGGACCCCCCAAAATCCGGGAACCCCCCAAAAATCCGGGAACCCCCCGGGGAACACTCCCAAAAATCGGGGAACCCCAAAATCCGGGAATCCCCCCAAAAATCGGGGAACCCCCGGGAACCCTCCCAAAAATCCGGGAACCCCCTTGGAACCCCTCCCAAAAAATCGGGGAACCCCAAAAAATCCGGGAATCCCCCAAAAATCCGGGAACCCCCCCAGGGAACAACCCCAAAAATGGGAAACCCCAAAAATCCGGGGAACCCCCCAAAAAAATCCGGGAACCCCCAAAAATCCGGGAACCCCCTTGGAACCCTCCCAAAAATCGGGGAGCCCCAAAAATCCGGGAACCCCCCGGGGAACACTCCAAAAAATCCGGGAACCCCCCCAAAAATCCGGGGAACCCTCCCTTGGAACCCCCCAAAAATGGGGGAGCCCCAAAAACCCGGGAACCCCCCTCAAAAAATGGGAAACCCCAAAAATCCGGGAACCCCCCCTTGGAACACTCCCAAAAATCCGGGAACCCCCCAAAAATCCGGGAATCCCCCCAAAAATCCGGGAACCCCCCAAAAATCCGGGAATCCCCCCAAAAATCCGGGAATCCCCCCAAAAATCCGGGAACCCCCTCTTGGAACCCCCCCAAAAATCAGGGAGCCCCAAAATCCGGGAACACCCCAAAAAATCCGGGAACCCCCCAAAAATCCGGAATCCCTCAAAAATCCGGGAACCCCCTTGGAACCCTCCCAAAAACGGGAAACCCCAAAAATCCGGGAACATTCCCAAAAATCCGGGAACCCCCCAAAAAATCCGGGAACCCCCCTTGGAAACCCCCCAAAAAATGGGAAACCCCCAAAAATCCGGGAACCCCCCCCAAAAATCCGGGAACCCCCTTGGAACCCCCCAAAAATTGGGAAACCCCAAAAATTCAGGAATCCCCTCCCAGGAACACCCAAAAAATCGGGGAGCCCCAAAAATCCGGGAATCCCCCCAAAAATCGGGAACCCCCCCTTGGAATCCCCCCAAAAATCGGGGAACCCCAAAATCCGGGTTACCCCCCAAAAAATCCAGGAACCCCCCAAAAATCCGGGAATCCCCCCAAAATCCGGGAACTCCCCCCTTGGAACACCCCAAAAATTCAGGAATCCCCTTCCAGGAACACTCCAAAAATCAGGGAACCCCAAAAATCCGGGAACACCCCAAAAATCCGGAACACCCCCAAAAATCCGGGAATATCCCCCAAAAATCCGGGAATCCCCCCTTGGAATCCCCCAAAAATCGGGGAGCCCCAAAATCCGGGAACCCCCAAAAATCCGGGAACCCCCCAAAATCCCGGAACCCCCGGGGAACACTCCCAAAAATGGGAAACCCCAAAAATCCGGGAATCCCCCCAAAAATCCGGGAACCCTCCCAAAAATCCGGGAACTCCCCCTTGGAACCCCCCCCAAAAATGGGAAACCCCAAAATCTGAGAACCCTCCCGGGAACCCCCAAAAATCGGGGAGCCCCAAAAATCCTGGAATCCCCCCAAAAATGGGAAACCCCAAAAATCCGAGAATCCCCCCTTGGAATCCCCCCAAAAATGGGAACCCCCAAAATACAGAAATCATCCCTGGACCCCCAAAAATTCAGGAATCCTCCCGGGAACACCCAAAAAATCGGGAAACCCCAAAAATCTGAGAATCCCCCCCGGACACCCCCCAAAATTCAGGAATCCCTCCGGGAACACCCCAAAAATCGGGGAACCCCCCGGGAACACCCCCAAAAATGGGAAACCCCAAAAATCCGGGAATCCCCCCTTGGAACCCCCCCCCAAAAATGGGAAACCCCAAAAATCTGGGAATCCCCCCAAAAATCCGGGAACCCCCCGGGAACACTCCAAAAATGGGAAACCCCCAAAAATCCGGGAACCCCCCTTGGAATCCCCCAAAAATCGGGGGAACCCCAAAAATCTGAGAACCCAACCTTGGAACCTTCCCAAAAATCGGGGAACCCCAAAAATCCGGGAACCCCCTCAAAAAATCCGGGAAACCCCCAAAAATCCGGGAACCCCCCAAAAATCCGGGAAACCCCCAAAAATCCGGGAATCCCCCCTGGGAACCCCCAAAAATTCAGGAATCCCCTCCAGGAACACCCAAAAATCGGGAAACCCCCAAAAATCCGGGAACCCCCTTGGAACCCCCGAAAAATCGGGGAACCCCCCAAAAATCCGGGAACCCTCCCAAAAATCCGGAAACCCCCCAAAAATCCGGGAACCCCTCAAAAATGGGAAACCCCAAAATCCGGGAATCCCCCCGGGAACCCCAAAAATTCAGGAATCCTGCCAGGAACACCCAAAAAATCGGGAGCCCCAAAAATTAGGGACCACCCACCCCTGGAATCCCCCCAAAAATTTTGGGAACCTCCCCCAGAATCCCAAAAATTCCGGAACCCCAAAAATCCAGGATCTCCCACCCCAGGACCCCCAAAAATTTGGGAACCCCAAAAATTCGGGACCACCTACCCTGGGAACCCCCCAAAAATTCGGGAACCCCAAAATCCGGAACCCCCCCCCAGGATCCCAAAAATTCAGGAATCCCCCCCTTGGAACACCCCAAAAATGGGAAACCCCCAAAAATCCGGGAATCCCCCCCTTGGAACCCCCCAAAAATGGGAACCCCCAAAATTCAGGAATCCCCCTTGGAACTCCCCAAAAATCCGGGAATCCCCCAAAAATGGGGAGCCCCAAAATTCGGAAACCCCCCAAAATCCGGGTCTCCTCCCATAATTAGTGCCCCCTCTTAATTAGTGCCCCCCAAAATTTGGGTCCTCCCCACCGAATTTGACCCCTCGTAATTTGAAAGCGTTAATTAGTTCCCCCATTAATTAGTGCCCCTCATTAATTACTACTCCTCCCCATTAATTAGCATCCCCCATTAATTAGCATCCCCATTGATTATTGCCCTCCTGCTAATTAGTGCCTCCTCATTAATTAGTTCCCCGTTAATTAATTCCCCATTAATTATTGCTCCCCTGGTTAATAAATCCCCCGATTAATCATTAATTAGTGCCCCTATTAATTACCATCCCCCTATTAATTAGCACCCCTGTTAATTAGCTCCCTCATTAATTACGACCCCTCCGCCTTAATTAGCGCCCCTTAATTAGCACCCACCCAACCCCAGGTAATTTTGCCCATCCCTGTTAATTACCATCCCCAATTAATTAATGCCCTGGATAATTATTGCTCCTCCTTTAATTATCACTCCCCCATTAATTAATTCCCCTTGTTAATTTATTCCTCCCTTTAATTTATTCCTCCCCATTAATTTATTCCTCCCCATTAATTATTGCTCCCTGGTTAATTAATTCCCCACTATTAATCATTGCTCCCCAGTTAATTATTGCCCCTATTAATTAGCACCCCCATGTTAATTAGCTCCCTCATTAATTCTGACCCTCCCCCCTTAATTGGCGCCCCCTTAATTAGCACCCACCCAGCCCCAGGTAATTTTTGCCCATCCCTGTTAATTACCCCCCAATTAATTACTGCTCCTCCTTTAATTATCACTCCCCCATTAATTAATTCCCCCTTGTTAATTTATTCCTCCCCATTAATTTATTCCTCCCCATTAATTATTGCCCCCATTAACTATTACCCCAATAATTAATTCCCCCATTAATTATTGCCCCAAATACTTTTTGCCTCCTGTTAATTAGTGCCCACCCATTAATTATTGCCCCGCTAATTAATTCCCCCATTAATCATTGCACCCCATTAGTTAGTGCCAACCCCATTAATTAATTTTCCCCATTAATTAATTCCCCCATTAATTATTGCTTCCCTGGTTAATTAATCCCCGATTAATCATTAATTAGTGACCCTATTAATTAGCACCCCCTGTTAATTAGCTCCTCTCATTAATTACGACCCCTCCTTAATTAGCGCCCCTTAATTAGCACCCACCCAACCCCAGGTAATTTTTGCCCATCCCTGTTAATTACAGCCCCCATTAATTACTGCTCCAACATTAACGACTTCCCCCGTTAATTAAGCGATTCCCCCGCCCCTTAATGAGTTGATTAATTAATTAAAAAGTTAATTAGGGGCTAATTACCGCGCAGAGGGCGGCCAGCAGCAGCAGGGCGAGCAGGAGGCAGAGGAGGGCGAGGAAGAGCAGGGGGCACGCGGGGGGGGAAGGGGCGTGGCCTGCGGGGGGCGTGGTCAGCGCCAGGCCACGCCCACTGCGACCACGCCCCTCCCCCGCCGAGCCCCGCCCCCTCCTCACCTGCCCCGCCCCCCTCCCGGGGCGCGGCCTGCGGGGGGCGATGGTCAGCGCAGGCCACGCCCACACTGACCACGCCCCTCCCCGCCAAGCCCGCCCCTCCTCCACCTGCCCGCCCCCCTCCCGGGGCGCGGTGACGTCATGGCGGCCGGAAGGCGGGGCCCAGCAGCGGGTGCTCCGCCCCACGGGTGGCGTCATCGGTGATGTCATCGCCGTCGTCATCCGGGCCGGGGGCGGTCCGAAGGAAGGAAGGGGGTGATGTCGTCGTCGGCGGTGACGTCATCGTCGGCGGTGACGTCATCGGCCAGGTCGTCCCAGGCGCCGGTGACGTCGCCCAGCAGGGAGGAGGTGACGTCATCGGCGGTGGCGGTGACGTCATCGGCGGGGAGGGAGCTCGGGGCGGGGAAGGTGACGTCGTCGCCCTCGGTGACGTCATCGAGGGAAGGTCGTCGTGGTGGTGGTGGTTGATGGCGTCATCGAGGAGGTGTCCAGCGGGGATGGCGTCATCGGCGGCGCCCTCCAGGGAAGGGAAGGGGGGGGCGGGGGGCGGCGGTGACGTCATCGGTGCCGTCCCCGATGACGTCATCGTCCCTGGGGGGGCGGGGGGCGTAGCATCGCCCCAGGCGATGACGTCACCGGTAAAGCCGTGCCCGGTGACGTCATCTGCGTCGTCACTCTCTGGGGCGATGACGTCATCGGCGAGGTCGCGCAATGTGATGACGTCATCGGCGAGGTCGTCCAGGTCCGGTGGGAAGTCGCTCTCTGTGGTGACGTTATTGGTGACGTCACAACTGGCAGTGACGTCATCAATGAAACCACACGTGGGTGTGATGATGTCATCGGGGATTGTGGCGTCATCGCTGATGTCGCCTTCGTGTGCGGTGGCGTCACCTGTGACATCATCCCCAGGGGCGCGGCGATGGCGTCACTGACGACCATGACGTTATCGCCGGCGCTTCCTCCAGGACACAGGAAATGGCGTCATCGCCCCGGGCGACCTCACCCCACGGCACAGAGGAAGTGGCGTCACCGGCGGGGGGGAGGGGAGGGGCTGCCCGCCCCTCAGTGACGTCACCGCCCTCCCCGGCCGCCGTGATGTCAGCAGCGATGACATCACAGGCGATGACGTCATCGTCCAGGCCTCGCTCCTCCTCCTCGGGGGGCGGGGCCAGCACGGTGATGGTGATGCCGCCGGCGAGCGGGAGGCGGCTCCGCCCACCGCGAGTGGCGTCACCCAGGGCAGTGACGTCATCGTCCCCAATGTCACCGAGGGCAGTGATGTCACCGAGAGCAGTGACATCACCGGTGTCACTCAGGGCAGTGACGTCACTCTCCTCGGTGTCAACCAGGGCAGTGATGTCACCGGTGTCACCGAGAGCAGTGACGTCACTGTCCCAATGTCACCCAGGGCAGTGACGTCATCGTCCCCAGTGTCTCCGATGTCCCCAATGTCCCCGATGGCAGTGACATCATTGTCCCCAGTGTCACCAAGGGCAGTGACGTCATTGTCCCCAATGTCCCTTACAGCAGTGACGTCACCGTCCCCAGTGTCCCCAAGGGCTGTGGCGTCACCGTCCCCAGTGTCCCCAGTGTCCCTCGGGACAGGGACAGTCCTGTCCCCACTGTCCCCTGGGATGGGGACACCCCTGTCCCCAGTGTCCCTGTCCCTGTCCCTGTCCCCGATGTCCCCAAGGACAGTGACATCATTGTCCCCAAGGTCCCTGTCCTTAGAGACTGGAATGTCCCCAATGTCCCTGTCCCCAGTGTCTCTGTCCCCAGTGTCCCCAGTGTCCCTGTCCCCAGTGTCCCCAGTGTCCCTGTCCCCAATATCCCCAGTATCCCCAATGTCCCCAATGTCCCCAATGTCCCGGTGTCCCAGTGTCCCCAGTGTCCCTGTCCCCAATGTCCCCAGTGTCCCCAGTGTCCCTGTCCCCAATGTCCCCAGTGTCCCCAGTGTCCCCAGTGTCCCTGTCCCCAAGGGAAGGACCATTCCAGTCCCCGATGTCCCCTGGGGCTGTGACATCCCTGTCACTGCCACCCCTGTCCCCAAAGTTTGGGACATCCCTGTCCCCAGTGTCCCCAATGTCCCCAAGGACAATGACACCCCTGTCCCCAATGTCCTTGTCCCCAATGTCCCCAGTGTCCCCAATGTCCCCAATGTCCCCAAAGTTTGGGACATCCCTGTCCCCAGCGTGCCCGAGGGCAGTGACGTCACTGTCCCCAATGTCACTGTCCCCAGTGTCCCCAGTGTCCCCCAGGATAGTGACACCCCTGTCCCCAATGTCCCCAAAGTTTGGGACACCCCTGTCCCCAATGTCCCCAATGTCCCCAGGACAATGACACCCCTGTCCCCAGTGTCCCCAAGGTTTGGGACACCCCTGTCCCCAGTGTCCCTGTCACACGGGATGGGGACATCGTCCTGTCCTCCATCACTGGTGGCCGCCATGTCCCCAAAATCTACAATGTCCCCAATGTCCCCAAGGTCCTTGATGGCCTCGATGTCCCCGATGGCTTTGATGTCCCCAATGTCCCCAATCCCCCCAATGTCCCCAAAGTCCTTGATGTCCCCAATGTCCTTGATGTCCCCAATCCCCCAATGTCCCCCAAAATCCCCAGGATCTCCAATGTCCTTGATGGCCTTGATGTCCCCAATGTCCTTCATGTCCCCAAGGGCTTTGATGTCCCCAAAGTCCCCAGTGTCCCCAATGTCCCCAGTGTCCCCAATGTCCCCAAGGTCCCCAATGTCCCCAAGGTCATTGATCTCCCCAATGTCACCAATGTCCCCAAGGTCACCAATGTCCCCAAGGGCTTTGATGTCCCCAACATTCTTGATGTCCCCAATCCCCCAGTATCCCCAGTGTCCCCAGTGTCCCCAGTGTCCCCAATGTCCCCAGTGTCCCCAGTGTCCCTGATGTCCCCAATGTCCCAAATGTCCCCAATCCCCCCAATGTCCCCGCTGTCCCGGTGTCCCCAGTGTCCCTCCCCCCCGGGGCCCGGCGCCCGCGTGACAGTGATGGTGATGCCGCCAGCCCAGGGGGTGACGGTGACGGTGCCACCCCCGGTGCCACCCCCGGTGTCACCTCGGCGCTGTCCCCAGGCGGGGTCGGGCTCTGTCACCTCCCGGGGGGACGCCCTCGGCCATGGGGGACCTGGGGGACAGAGGGGACGTCAGCGGGGAGGGGACACGGGGGACACTCAGGTGACACTCAGGTGACACACAGGTAGCACTGAGGTGACACAGGTGACATTGAGAACACTCAGGTGACACAGAGAGTGACAAAGGTGACACACAGGTAACACTCAGGTGATTTTGGGGACACTCAGATGACACAGGTGACACTCAGGTGACACACAGGTGACACAAAGGTGACACAGGTGACACACAGGTAGCACTGAGGTGACACAGGTGACATTGAGGACACCCAGGTGACACAGAGAGTGACAAAGGTGACACACAGGTGACACTCAGGTGATTTTGGGGACACTCAGATGACACAGGTGACACTCAGGTGACACACAGGTGACACAAAGGTGACATTCAGGTGACACTCAGGTGGCACTGAGGTGACACAGGTGACATTGAGGACACCCAGGTGACACAGAGTGACAAAGGTGGCACTCAACTGACACACAGGTGACACTCAGGTGACACAGAGAGTGGCAAAGTGACACACAGGTGACATTGGGGATACTCAGGTGACACAGAGTGACAAAGGTGACACACAGGTGACACTGAGGACCCAGAGGAAATGACACAGGCGACACTCAGGTGACACTGAGGACACTCAGGTGACACTCAGGTGACACAGAGAGTGACAAAGGTGACACAGGTGACACACATGTGACATTGAGGATACTCAGGTGACTCTCAGGTGACATTAAAGACACACACAGGTGACACAGGTGACACAAGTGACAGAGGGTGACACACAGGTGACATTGAGATGACACGTAGGTGGCACAGGTGACACACAGGTGACACTCAGGTGACATTGAGGACACACAGGTGACACAGGTGACACTCAGGTGACACACAGGTGACACTCGGGTGACACACAGGTGACACACAGGTGATACAGGTGACACAGGTGACACACAGGTGACACTCAGGTGACACTGAGGTGACATTGAGGTGACAGGTGACACAGGTGACATTGAGGACACATAGGTGACACAAATGACAGGTGACACTCAAGTGACACACAGGTGACAGGTGACACAGGCGACACTCAGGTGACACTGAGGTGACACTCAGGTGACACAGGTGACACTGAGGACACTCAGGTGACACTCAGGTGACATTGAGGTGACACACAGGTGACACTGAGGACACACAGGTGACACTCGGGTGACATTGAGGACACACAGGTGACACACAGCTGACACACAGGTGACACACAGGTGACACACAGGTGACACTCGGGTGACATTGAGGACACACAGGTGACACACAGGTGACACACAGGTGACACACAGGTGACATTAAGGACACTCAGGTGACACACAGGTGACACACAGGTGACACACAGGTGACACTCAGCTGACACAGGTGACACTCAGGTGACACACAGGTGACACACAGGTGACACAGGTGACACACACCCTCACCTGAGGGCGGCCGCAGCTGCCGTCGCTCGGGGGGTCCCGCTGACGTCACCTCGGGGGGCGTGGCCGCAGTTTCGGGGTCCTTGACCCCAATTTCGGATTTTTTTGGCTCCTCAGCAGCTCCGGCTCCGTCCGGGACCCACCGGCCCCGTCCACAAAGGGGCGTGGCCTCGGCGCCTTGGCCCCTCCCCCTTCCCCAAGCCCCACCCCCTCCTCCCCTTAACGAGGCCACAACCTCATTAGCATCAAGTCCTAATTATTTTAATTATTTTAATTATTTCCACCGAGCTCTGAGGTCTCCAGGGCCTGCAGGGCCTGCTCGAGCCGGGCCTGCTCCGCCCTCAGCACCGAGGCCTGAGGAGAGGAAAGGGTTAATTAATTAAACAACAATTAATTAATGAGGCCGCCCCCCCCATGCCGTGGCCTCGTTAGGGACGCTAATTAACGCACCTGGTGCTGCTGGGGGGTTCCCACGAGGGTTTGGAGGCGCTGGTTGAGGCTGGAGAGGCGAGCGAGGAGCTGGGCCCGCACAGGCCCCGGATCCACCAGGCCCTGAGGAGGAAAAACCCCAAAAAACCCCCAAAAATGTCACTTGGGGGTGCCCAAAATGTCAAAAAAGGGAAAAAGGGACCCCAAAAACCCCCTGAGCCCCTCCCCCCCCCGCCATGAGGCCTCACCTGGACGCGCAGGTGGACGAAGGTTCCGGAAGCGCCGGCGGCTCTGACCCAGCCCGGGCCCGGCTCCGCCCCCGGGGGGAGGAGCTCAACCGGCCCCGCCCCCGAGAGCGCCCGGAGGGCGGGGCCGAGCGGCTCCAGCCAATCAGGAGCCGGATCCGGGCACTGCAGCAGCACTGGGGGGGAAGGGGGAGAGACCACGCCCACAATATGGCGGCCGCCGTGGGGGACGCCATCTTGGGTAGGGAGGGGATGCTGGGATGTGGGAAAGGCATGCTGGGATTTGTAGTTCTCAAGCACTGGCGGCCATATTGGCTTGTCCCAAAGCATGCTGGGACTTGCAGTTTCCCATACAGCCGCCATTTTTTTTTTTTTTTGCAAAGCATGCTGGGACTTGTAGTCCTTCTTCGTAGCCGCCATATTGCTCTTTTTGCAAAGCCACGGCTGGGACACGCGTGTCCCAACAACGCCCGCCATGTTGGCTGATCCCAGAGCATGCTGGGATTTGTAGTCCAAATAAAACCAGCCATTTTATCTGTCCCAAAGCATGCTGGGATTTGTAGTCCAGGTGTGACCAGTGATTTTGGCTGCCCCAGAGCATGCTGGGATTTGTAGTCAGGTCTGACCAACCATTTTTGGTACCCCAAAGCATGCTGGGATTTGTAGTTTACATCGAATCAGCCAGTTTGTTTGCCCCCAAAACACGCTGGGATTTGTAGTCAGGTGTGACCAGTGATTCTGTCTGCCCAAGAGCATGCTGGGACTTGTAGTCCAGGTCTGACCTGCCATTTTTGGGTACCCCAGAGCATGCTGGGACATACAGTATCCTTTGGCAGCCATCTTGGCTCCCTCAAAGCATGCTGGGATTTGTAGTCCACATAAAACCAGCCATTTTATCTGCCCCAGAGCATGCTGGGATTTGTAGTTTGCATCAAATCAGCCAGTTTGTTTGCCCCAAAGCACGCTGGGATTTGTAGTCCAGGTGTGACTAGTGATTTTGTCTGCCCCAGAGCATGCTGGGATTTGTAGTCCAGGTCTGATCAGCCATATTGGCTACCCCAGAGCATGCTGGGACACACCGTTTCCTTCGGCAGCCATCTTGGCTCCCCCCAAAGCAAAGCTGGGATTTGTAGTCCCCTCCCCTTCCCCCACCATCCCGGCCGCCCCAGGGCCTGCTGGGAGTCGCAGACCCTCCCTCCCCCCGGGCTCACCTGGGGGTCTGGCCGCCCCGAGGCCGGAAGGTCTCGCGCGGGCCCGCCGCGACCCGGACCAGCTCCAGCATGGCCGCCACCTGCGCCTCCAGCGGGGTCGCGCCAGTGAGCCTGGGAGGGGGAGGGGAGATAAGAGAGGGAGATGGGGAGGATGGGGATCAGACCCGCCCCCAAAGTCACCCAGGGACTCCCAAAATTCCCCCCAGACACTTCCAGAACCTTCCAGGACCCCCAAATGCACCCAAAGCCACCCAGACAACCCAAATTCCCCAGGACCCCTAAATCCCCCAAACCCACCCCAAATCCCCCAAACTGCCCCAGGACACCCCAGGACCCCTCAAACCTCCCCAAAAGCGCCCATTCCACAGATCCCCCCGAATCTCCCCAAAATCCCCCAAAGCCCTCAGGACCCCCAAATCTCCCCAAATTGTCCCCAGAACCCTCCAGGACCCCTCAAACCTCCCCAAAACCCCTCCAGAACCCCCCAAATCCCCCAAACCCCTCCAAATCCCTCCAGGACCCCTCAAGCCTCCCAAAACCCCCAGATCCTCCCCAAATCTCCCCAAGACCCCCAAATCCCCCAAAACCCCCAAATCCCCCAAGACCCCCAAATCCCCCAAACCCTCCAGGACCCCTCAAACCTCCCCAAACCCCCCCAGATCCCCCAAATCTCCCCAAAATCCCCTCAAACCCCTCCAGGATCCCCCAAATCCCCCAAGACCCCCCAAATTCCCGAAGACCCCCCAAACCCCTCCAGGACCCCTCAAATCCCCCAAACCCCTCAAGACCCCCAAATCCCCCAAATTGTACCCAGAACCCCATAGGACCCCTCAAACCTCCCAAAACCCCCAAACCCCTCAGGACCCCCCAAATTGTCCCCAGAACCCCCAGGACCCCCAAATCCCCTCAAACCCCTCCAGGACCCCTCAAATCCCCCAAACCCCTCAAGACCCCCCAAACTGTCCCCAGAACCCCCAGGACCCCCAAATCCCCCAAAACCCCTCCAGGATGCCCCCAAATCCCTTTAGGACCCCCAAATCCCCCCAAATTGTCCCCAGGCCCCCCAGGACCCCTCAAACCTCCCAAAACCCCCCAAACCCCTCCAGGACCCCCAAATCCCCTAAACCCCTCCAAGACCCCCAAATCCCCCCAAATTGTACCCAGAACCCCCAGGACCCCTCAAGCCTCCCAAAATCCCCACATCCCCCCAAAATCCCCCAAACCCCGCCAGGACCCCCAAATCCCCTAAACCCCTCCAAGACCCCCCAAATCCCCCCAAATTGTACCCAGAACCCCCAGGACCCCTCAAGCCTCCCAAAACCCCCCACATACGCCCCAGATCCCCCAGAATCTCCCCAGAACCCCCAGGACCCCCAAATCCCCCAAACCCCTCCAGGACCCCCCAAATTGTCCCCAGAACCCTCAAAATCCCCCAAACCCCCCGGGTCTCACCAGTCTCTGGGGGTCGGGAAGGGGCCCTGCAGAGAGGTGGGGGGCGAGAGGCGCGGGGCAAGCGCTGCCAGAGCTCCTCGGCCACGAAGGGGGCGAAGGGGAGCCAGGAGGCGCAGCCCCAGCTCAGCACAGGCCAGCAGGGTGGGCAGGGCCGAGGCGCAGGGCGAGGGTCTGCAGGAACACCTTGCACACCTCCTGGAAATGGAAAATGAGATTTGGGGTGAAAAAAGCCAAAATTGGGGAGAAAACCCCAAAATTGGGGCAGCAGGGTGGGCAGGGCCGAGGGGGGCGCAGGGCAGGGGTCTGCAGGGACGCCTTGCACACCTCCTGGAAATGGGAAATGAGATTTGGGGTGAAAAATTCAAAGTTGGGGAAAAAACCCCCAAATTGGGGGTAAAAAATCCAAAATTGGGAGAGAAACCCTGAAATTGGGGGAAAAAAACTGGAAATTGGGAGAGCAGGGACGCCTTGGATATTTTGGGATTATTTTAGGATATTTTCAGGATATTTTTGGGGTGATTTTGGGATGTTTTTGGGATATTTCTGGGATATATTTGGGATATTTTTGGGATATTTTTGAGGTGATTTTGGGATGTTTATAGGAATTATTTTGGGATATTTCTGAGATATTTTTGGGATTATTTTAGGATATTTTCAGGACATTTTTGGGATGATTTTGGGATATTTTTGGGATTATTTTGGGATTTTTTGGGATATTTTGGGATATTTTCAGGATATTTTTGGGATATTTTTGTGATATTTTTGGGGTGATTTTGGGATGATTTTGGGATATTTCTGAGATATTTTTGGGATTATTTTAGGATATTTCTGAGATATTTTTGGGATTATTTTGGGATATTTCTGGGATATTTTTTGGATATTTTCAGGATATTTTTGGGGTGATTTTGGGATATTTTCGGGACATTTTGGGGTGATTTTGGGGTGTCCTTACCAGATAAACATCACAGAAATCCCTGAGCCAGAAGCTCTGCACGGCTCCCGCCGCTCCGGCACCTGCAGCGCCCCAGGTGGTCGCAGACAGAAGCGAGCGGCAGCTAAACAGGGAGAGAACCCAGCGGTCCAGGGCGCCCCGGGGACACCTGGGGGAAATTTGGGGTGAAAAACGGGGATTTTGGGAAAAATGGGGAAAAATGGGAAGTTGGGGAAAAATGGGGAAAAATGGGGAGAAAATGGGGGAAAATGGGGAAAATGGGGAAAAAATGGGGGAAAATGGGGGAAAAATGGGGAAAAATGGAAAATAAATGGAGAAAAATGGGGAATAATGGGGGAAAATGGGGAATTTGGGGTGAAAAATGGGGATTTGGGGAAAAAATGGGGAAAAACTGGGGAAAAATGGGAAAAATGGGAAAAATAGAATTTTGGGGTGAAAAATTGAAATTTGGGGACTGGGGAGGGGTCTCAGGGCGGGGACAGACCCAGCGGTCCAGGGCGCCCCGGGGACACCTGGGGGGAAATTTGGGGTGAAAAACAGGATTTTGGGAAAAATGAGAATTTGGGGAATAAAAAATGGGAAATTTGGGGGAGAAAATGGGGAAAAATGGGGAAAAATGGGGGAAAATGGGGGGAAAAATGGGGAAAAAATGGAAAATAAATGGAGAAAAATGGGGAATAAAGGGGAAATGGGGAATTTGGGGTGAAAAATGGGGATTTTGGGAAAAAATGGGAAAAAATGGGAATTTTGGGGTGAAAAATGGGAATTTGGGACTGGGGAGGGGTCTCGGGTCAGGGACAGACCCAGCGGTCCAGGGGCGCCCCAGGGACACCTGGGGGGAAATTTGGGGTGAAAACAGGGATTTTGGGAAAAAATGGGGAAAAATAGGAAATTTGGGGTAAAATTGAAAATTTGGGGTGAAAAATGGGTATTTGGGACTGGGGAGGGGTCTCAGGGCAGGGACAGACCCAGCGGTCCAGGGGCGCCCCGGGGACACCTGGGGGAAATTGGGGTGAAAAACAGGGATTTTGGGAAAAAGGGGAAAAAATGGGAAATTTGGGGTAAAAAATTGAAAATTTGGGGTGAAAAATGGGGATTTGGGACTGGGGAGGGTCTCGGGTCAGGGACAGACCCAGCGGTCCAGGGGCGCCCGGGGACACCTGGGAGGGAAATTTGGGGTGAAAAGCAGGGATTTTGGGAAAAAGGGGGAAAAAATGGGATTTTGGGGAGAAAATGGGGAAAAATGGGATTTTCGGGAGAAAACAGGGAAAAAATGGGGAAAAATGGGGGAAAAATGGGGAAAAATGGGGAAAAATGAGGAAAAAATGGGGATTTTTGGGAGAAAATGGGGAAAAAATGTGGAAAAAATGGGGAAAAAATGATGAAAAAATGGTAATTTTGGGGTGAAAAGTGGGACTTTGGGAAAAAATGGGGAAAAATGGGAAATTTGGGGTGAAAAATGGGAATTTGGGGACTGGGGAGGGGTCTCAGGGCAGGGACAGACCCAGCGGTCCAGGAGCGCCCGGGGACACCTGGGAGGAAATTTGGGGTGAAAAACGGGGATTTTGGGAAAAAATGGGGATTTGGGGAATAAAAAATGGGAAATTTGGGGAGAAAATGGGGAAAAATGGGGAAAAAATTGGGGAATAAATGTGGAATAAACGGGAATTTTGGGGTGGAAAATGGAGAAAAATGGGGAAAAAATGGGGAAAAATGCGAAAAAATGGGGGAAAATGGGAATTTTGGGGTGAAAAATGGGGAATTTGGGGAATAAAAAATGGGGATTTTGGGAAAAAATGGGGATTTGGGGAATAAAATGGAGAAAAATGGGGGAAAAATGGGGAAAAATATGGGGATTTTGGGAAAAAAATTGGGGAAAAACCGGAAAAATTGGGGAAAAATGGGAATTTTGGGGTGAAAAATGGGAATTTGGGGTGCAAAATGGGGATTTTGGGGTGAAAAATGGGGATTTTGGGGTGAAAAATGGGGATTTTGGGGTGAAAAATGGGGATTTGGGGATTGGGGAGGGTCTCTCACCTCCTCGGGGGCCGTTTTTGGGATATTTTGGGATATTTTGGGATATTTTTGGGATGTTTTTGGGCTTTTGGGATATTTTTTGGATATTTTTAGGTTATTTTTGGGGATATTTTTGGGGTTTGGGATTTTTTTGGGATATTTTTGGGTTTTTTGGGGTCTCACATCCTCAGGGGTCGTTTTTGGGATATTTTTGGTTTTTGGGGATATTTTTGGCGTTATTTTAGTTATTTTTAGGTATTTTTGGGGATATTTTTGGGGTTTGCGGGATATTTTTAGGATATTTTTGGGATATTTTTAGGATATTTTGGGATATTTTTGGGTTTTTGGGATATTTTTGTATATTTTTTGGGTTTTCAGGATATTTTGGGGTATTTTGGGATATTTTTGGGATATTTTTGGGGCCGTTTTTGGGAGTATTTTTGGGGTATTTTGGGGTTATTTTAGGATATTTTAGGATATTTTTGGGATATTTTTGTGGTTTTGGGGCTCTCACCTCCTCGGGGGCCGTTTTGGGATATTTTTGGGATATTTTTTGGGCTTTTGGGATATTTTGGGATATTTTTGGGTTTTGGGGTCTCACCTCCTCGGGGGCCGTTTTTGGGGTATTTCTGGATATTTTTGGGGTTTTTGGGATATTTTTGGGGCCGTTTTTGGGGTATTTTTGGGGTTATTTTAGGTATTTTTGGGATATTTTTGGGGCTTTTTTGGGTTTTGGGATATTTTGGGATATTTTCGGTTTTTTGGGGCTCTCACCTCCTCGGGGGCCGTTTTTGGGGTTCCAGGGGCCGGTTTTGGGATATTTTGGGGTTATTTTAGGTATTTTTAGGTATTTTTGGGGATATTTTTGGGGTTTTTTTTTGTTTTTAGGATATTTTTTGGGTTTTTGGGATATTTTTGGAATATTTTTGGGGATGTTTTTTGGGTTTTTAGGATATTTTTGGGGGTTTTTTTGGGTTTTTAGGATATTTTGGGGATATTTTTTGGGTTTTTTGGATATTTTAGGATATTTTCGGGTTTTGGGGCTCTCACCTCCTCGGGGGCCATTTTGGGGTATTTTTGGATATTTTTTGGTTTTGGGATATTTTTGGGGCCGTTTTTGGGGTATTTTTAGGGTTATTTCAGGTATTTTTGGGGATATTTTTGTGATTTTTTTGGGTTTTTGGGATATTCTTAGGATATTTTTGGGATATTTTGGGATATTTTGGGTTGATTTTGGGATATCTTTGGGATATTTTAGGGGTTCTTTTGGGATATTTTTGGGATATTTTTTGGGTTTTTAGGATATTTTTGGGTTTTAGGATATTTTGGGATATTTTGGAGGTGTTTTTCGGATATTTTGGGATATTTTTGGGTTACTTTGGGATATTTTTGGGGTATTTTTTTGGTTTTTTTTGGTTTTTGGGATATTTTGGGTAATTTCGGATTTTGGGGGTCTCACCTCCTCGGGGGCCGTTTTTGGGGCGCCCCCTCCCCCTGCAGGGCCCTCAGCACGAAGCCCACCCCGTTCCAGACCTTGTTGCAGAAGCGGCGCTGAGTCAGCACCGAGGCCACGCCCACCCGGATTCGGGGGCCTGGGGGCAAATTCGGCCTCAGGAACCCCCAAAAATCCCCAAAATCCTCAAACCCCTCCAAGCGCTCCCAGTGCTCCCAGTACCCACCCTAGCCACGGTCCCGGGGATTTGGGGGATTTTGGGGATTTTGGGTTTTTGGGGGCATTTTAATGTGATTTTGTGTGATTTTTGTGTGATTTTTGTGTGATTTTTGTGTGATTTTTGTGTGATTTTCTGTGATTTTAGGGTTGATTTTGGGGCTGATTTTTGTGTGATTTTTGTGTGATTTCGGTTTTTTGGGGTGATTTTTGTGTAAATTTTGTGTCATTTTGGGTGGATTTTTGGCTGATTTTTCTGTGATTTTGGGCTGATTTTTGTGTGAATTATGTGTGATTTTTGGGTTGAGATCTGGGTGATTTTTGGGCTGGTTTTTGTGTGATTTTTATGTGAATTTTGTGTGATTCTGGGCTGATTTTTGGGCTGATTTTGGGCTGATTTTTGTGTGAATTATGTGTGATTTTGTGTAATCTTTGTGTGATTTTTGTGTGATTTTTGTGTGATTTTGGGCTGATTTTGGGCTGAATTTTGTGTAAATTTTGTGTAATTTTTGTGTAATTTTTGTGTGACTTTGGAATAATTTCTGGCTGATTTTGGGATAATTTCTGGCTGATTTTTAGGACCTTTTTGGGGTCATTTTGGGCTGATTTTGGGGCTGATTTTTGTGTGATTTTGAGGTGATTCTGGGCTGAATTTCGTGTGATTTTTGTGTGATTTTGGAATGATTTTGTGGCTGACTTTGGGATAATTTCTGGCTGATTTTTGGGACCTTTTTGGGGTGATTTTGGGCTGAATTTTGCGTGATTTTTGTGTGATTTTTGTGTGATTTTGGGATAATTTCTGGCTGATTTTGGGACCTTTTGGGCTGATTTTTGTGTGATTTTGGGCTGATTTCTGTGTGAATTTTGGGCTGATTCTGGACGATTGTCGGGCTGATTTTTGTGTGAATTTTGGGCTGATTTTTGTGTGATTTTTGGACTGATTTTGGGCTGAATTTTGTGTGATTTTTCTGTGATTTTGGGCTGATTTTTGTGTGATTTTTGGCTGATTTTTGTGTGATTTTTGTGTGATTTTGGGCTGAATTTTGTGTGATTTTTGTGTGATTTTGGGGCAGATTTTAGGCTGATTTTTCAGTGACTTTGGGATGATCTTTGTGTGATTTTGGGGCTGATTTTTGGCTGATTTTTCTGTGATTTTTGAGCTGATTTTTGTGTGATTTTTGTGTGATTTTGGGGCTGATTTTGTGCGATTTTTGTGTGATTTTGGGGCTGATTTTTGTGTGATTTTGGGCTGATTTTTGTGTGACTTTTGTGTGATTTTGGGCTGATTTTTGTGTGATTTTCTGTGATTTTGGGCTGATTTTTTGGGTTGATTTTGTGTGATTCTGGGCTGATTTTTGGGGCTGATTTTTGGGCTGATTTTTGTGTGATTTTTGTGTGATTTTGTGTGATTTTGAGGTGATTCTGGGCTGAATTTTGTGTGATTTTTGTGTGATTTTGGAATGATTTTGTGGCTGACTTTTGGGACAATTTCTGGCTGATTTTTGGGGACCTTTTGGGGTGATTTTGGGCTGAATTTTTGTGTGATTTTTGTGTGATTTTGGGATAATTTCTGGCTGATTTTTAGGACCTTTTGGGCTGATTTTGTGTGATTTTGGGCTGATTCTGGGCTGATTTTAGGGTGACTTTTGGGCGATTTTGGGCGATTTTGGGCTGATTTCTGTGTGTGATTTTTGGGCTGATTTTTGTGTGATTTTGGGCTGATTTTGGGCTGATTTTGGGGCTGATTTTGGGCTGATTTTTGTGTGATTTTGTGTGATTTTTAGGCTGATTTTTGGCTGATTCTGGGCTGATTTTGGGCTGATTTTGGTGATTTTGTGTAAATTTTTGTGTGATTTTTGGGCTGATTTTTGCGTGAATTTTAGGCTGATTTTCTGTGTGATTTTGGGCTGATTTTGGGGTGCTTTTGGGCTGGTTTTGGCATTTTGGGGTCTCACCTTGCACGTTGTGGGTGCTCAGGGCCAACCTCAGGGCGTCGGCGCCGCACTCGGGGATCCCCTGGGAACTGCAGCCTCTGGGGAAATTTGGGGGTCAGGAGGAAAATTTTGGGCATTAGGGAGATTTGGGGGTCAGGAGAATTTTGGGGGTCAGGGAATTTTGGGAAGTCAGGGGTTGATTCAGGGTCATTTTGGGGGGATTTGGGGGTTTGGGAGGTCAGGGGAATTTTGGGGTCAGGAATTGTGAGAGTCAGAGAGGTCAGGGTCAGGGAGAATTTGGGGAGTCAGGGGAAATTTTGGAGGTCAGGAGGGAATTTTTAGGGGGTCAGGGGATTTTTGGGGGGTCAGGGAGAATTTTGGGGGTCAGGGGAGGAATTTTGGGGGTCAGGGGGAAAATTTGGGGGATCAGAAGGGAATTTTGGAGGGTCAGGAGGGAATTTTGGGGTGGTCAGGAGGGAATTTTGGGGGGTCAGGAGGGAATTTTGGGAGTCAGGAGGAAATTTGGGGTGTCAGGAGGAAATTTTGGGGGTCAGGGGAATTTTGGGGGATCAGGAGGAATTTTTGGATGTCAGGAGGATTTTTGGGGGTCAGAAATTTTTGGGGGCTCAGGGGGATTTTAGGGGGTCTGGGGATTTTTGGGGGCTTTGGGATTTTTTGTGGGGGTTTGGGAATTTTAGGGGTTTTGGGGGTTTTGGGGGTCAGGGGAGTTTTGGGGGTCATGGGGGAGTTTGGGATCAGGAGGTATTTTGGGGGTTTTGGGGTTGTTTTAGGGGTTATTTTTGGGGGGTTTGAGGGTTTTTGGTGTTGGAATTTTGGGGATTTTGGGGGATTTTGGGGTTTTCAGGAGGATTTTGGGGTCAGGAGATTTTGGGGTTTTGGGGGTTGATTCAGGGTCTTTTTGGGGAGGTTTTGGGGTTTTGGGAGGGTCTGGGGTTTTGGGGTTTGGAGGTTTTGGGGAGTTTTGGGGGATTTTGGGGTCTAGGGGGAATTTTGGGGAGTTAGAGTTTTTGGGGGTCAGGAGGGATTTTTTGGGGGTCAGGAGAATTTTTGGGAGGTCTTGGGGTTGATTTTGGGGCATTTTTGGGGGTTTTGGGGGTTTGGGGATTTTGGGGTGTTTTTGGGGGTTTTGGGGTTTTGGGGTTTTGGGGTGTTTTTGGATTTTGGGGTTTTGGGGGTTTTGGGTTTTTAGGGGTTTGGGTTTTTAGGGGGGGGGGGGGGGATTTTGGGGGTTTTTGGGGATTTTGGGGTTTTTGGGGTCCCACCTGCCCCTCCTGGGCCACCTTCAGCTCCTGCGGGTCCAGGGTTCGACTCTGGAGCTTCTCCTGCAGCTCCTGGGGAGAAAAAACCCAAAATCAGCCCAAAAAATCCAAAATCAGCCTAAAAATCAACCCAAAAATCAGCCCAAAATCAGCCCAAAATCAGCCCAAAATCCCAAAATCAGCCCAAAATTAGCCCAAAAAACCCAAAATTAGCCCAAAATCAGCCTAAAATCACCCTAAAAATCCCAAAATCAGCCCAAAAATCACCCAAAATCCAAAATCAGCCCAAAATCAGCCTAAAATCACCCTAAAAAATCCCAAAAATCAGACCAAAAATCTGCCCAAAATCAGCCAAAAAACCCCAAAATCAGAACAAAAATCAGAACAAAAAAATCAGCAAAATCAGCCCAAAAATCAGACCCAAAAACCCCAAAATCAGCCAAAAATCAGAACAAAATCACCTCGCAAAAACCCCAAAATCAGCTCAAAAATCAGCCAAAAATCAGAACAAAATCAGCCCCAAATCAGCCCAAAAATAACCTAAAAAATCCCAAAATCAGCCCAAAAATCAGCCCTAAAATCAGCCCAAAAAACAGCCCAAAATCAGCACAAAATCAGCCCAAAAAATCAGCAACAAAAAATCAGCCCAAAAATCAGCCAAAAATCACCAAAAAATCACCACAAAATCAGCTCAAAAATCAGAACAAAAATCACCTCAAAATCAGCCCTAAAATCCAAAATCCTAAAATCAGCCCAAAAATCAGCCACAAAATCAACCCAAAATCAGCCAAAAAATCAGCACAAAATCACCCAAAAATCAGCCCAAAATCAGACAAAATCACCCAAATCAGCTCCAAACCCAAATCAGAACAAAAATCAGCCCAAAATCAGCACAAAAACCCCAAAATCAGCCCAAAAATCAGCCCTAAAAAATCACGCAGAATCAGCCCAAAAATCAGCACAAAATCACACTAAAATTACCAAAATCAGCTAAA
>JAKWBO010000437.1:0-46342 GCA_034336685.1 Luscinia luscinia
TCCGGACACCTCCCGGTTCGGACACCGCCGGTACCAGACACCCCAGTACCGGACACCCGCAGTACTGGACACCGCCGGTACCGGAGACCCCCAGTACCAGACACCCCGGTACCGGACACCCCGGTTCCAGACACCGCCGGTACCAGACACACCCGGTACCGGACACCCCAGTCCCGGACACCTCCCGGTTCCGGACACCCCCGGTACCAGACACCCCGGTACCCGACACCCCAGTACCGGACACCCCCGGTACCGGACACCTCGGTTCCGGACACCGCCAGTTCCAGACACCCCGGTACCGGACAACCCCAGTCTCGGACTCCGGTACCGGACCCCCTGTCCCAGAATCCCCCAGTCCCAAAATCCCGATCACGGACCCCCCAATCCTGGATCCACCGGTACCGGACCCCAATCCCGGAACTCCCCGGTCCCGAACCCCCAAAATCCCGGACCTCAATCCCACCTTCACCCCGGTACCGGGATCCCCTCCCAAATCCGCCTCCCAGCCCCGCCCTCCCAAGCCGGAACCCCAATTCTGGACCCCCAGCGCCGGACCCCCCAGTTTCAGAACTCCCGGTCCCGGACCCCCGGTCCCGTTCCCGTCACGAGGTTCCCCCAGCCCGAACCCCAAATCCGAACCCTCCAGCTCGGATCGCCCCAAAATCCGAGTCCCTTTGTTCCGGTACCCCCAATCCGAACCCCCCAATTCAGACCCCCATTCCTGGACCCCCAAATCCGAACCCCCGTTCCGGTACCCCCAGTCCGAACCTCCCAAAATCCGGGTCCTCCTGTTCCGGTATCACCAGTCGGACCCCCAGCCCGAACCCCGTCCCGATACCCCCAGCCCGAACCCCAATCCGAACCCCCATTCCGGTACCCCCAGCCCGAACCCCAATTCCAGTACCCTGCAATCCAGACCCCGTTCGGTACCCCACCCAGTCGAACCTCCCCCGTCCCGTTCCCGTCCGGTGTTTCCCCAGCGAACCCCTGTCCCGGTACCCCCCACCCAAGCCCGAACCCCCAATCCGAACCCCATTCCGGTGCCCCCAATCCGAACCTCCCCCGACCCGAACCCCCATTCGGTATCCCCCCAGCCCGAACCCCAGCCCGAACCCCCATTCCGGGTACCCCCAATCTGACCCCCGTCCGGTGTTTCCCTAACCCGAACCCCGTCCGGTACCCCCCAGCCCGAACCTCCCAATCCGAACCCCCATTCCGGTACCCCCAGTCCAGACCCCCGTCCCGGTACCACCCCGTCCGAACCCCCAGCCCGAACCCCCCAGCGAGCCCCCGTCCCAGTACCCCCAGCCCGACCCCCTGGCCCAGAACCCCCAGCCCAGATCCCCAATCCGAATCTCCCCCGGCCGAACCCCCGGTCCGGTACCCCCCCAGCCCGAACCCCCGTTCCGGTACCCCCCAGCCGACCCCAGCCCGACCCCCGCTCCCGGCGTTACCCCAGCTCAGGAACTCCCGGACGTGTCTGTCGCTGTCGCTGTCGCTGTCGCCGCTGTCGCCGCCGCTGTCGCCGCTGTCAGGGGCCCGGCCGGGGGTCGCGGTGGTTGAGGCGGTGCCGCAGCCCCCGCCAGCCCCAGCAGCAGGTCAGGAGGGTCTCGAGCCCCAGCGCCCCCGGCCCAGCGCCAGCGCCCGCAGCCGCTCCCGCCGCCCCGGGGAGCGCCGCCATCGCCGGCCCGCACCGGGGGCTCCGCCGCCGCCCGGGCACCGGGGCCAGGCGAGCCCGGGCACCTCCTCCCGCCGGCCGGCCCCGCCCCCGGCACCGGGGGAGCGCAGGGGGAGCACGGAGAGAGACCGGAGAGGAGCGAGGGGTGGGGGAGGGGTGAGGAGCTGGAATCCAGAAGTCGGGCTGGGAGCAGGATTGGGACACCGGGACCAGGACACCGGAACTGGAACACCGGGACTGGGACCGGAACCCCGACACCGGGACAGGGACGCCGGGACTGGGACACCGGGACTGGGACCGGAACCCCGACACCGAGACTGGGACACCGGGACCCCCAAACCGGGACTGGGACACCGGGACCGGGACACCGGGACCGGGACACCGGGACAGGGACACCGGGACTGGGACCGGAACCCCGACACCGGGACAGGGACGCCGGGACTGGGACACCGGGACTGGGACACCAGGACTGGGACACCGGGACCCCAAACCGGGACTGGGACACCGGGATTGGGACCCCCAAACCGCGACCGGAACCCCGACACCGGGACTGAGACACCGGGACCGGAACCCCGACACCGGGACTGGGACCGAGACACCGGGACTGAGATATCGGGGCCGGAACCCCAAACCAGGACCGGAACCCCGACACCGGGACTGGGACACCGGGACCCTAAACCGGGACCCGGGACCCCCCAAAGTCGGGCCGGGACTGGGACTGGGACACCGGGACCGGGACACCGGGACTGGGACTGGGACCTCAAACCGGGACTGGGACATCGGGACCGGGATTGGGACTTACCAGGACTGGGACCCCCAGATCGGGACCGGGACCCCCCAAAGTCCGGGCAGGGACTGGGACATCCCCACTGGGACTGGGACACCGGGACCGGGACAGACCCACCGGGACCGGGATCAGGACCCCCACCGGGACCAGGATCCCCAAACGGGGACTGGGACACCCCTAAACCGGGACCAGGACCCCCAAACCGGCACCAGGACACGAACTGGAACTGGGACCCCGGGACTCGGACACCCCATATCGCGACCAGGACTCCCACAGCAGGATCCGCAAACCGGGACCAGGATCCCCAAACCGGGACTGGGACACCGGGACCGGGACAGATCCACCGGAACGGGATCAGGACTCTTCACCCCGGGACCAGGACCCTCAAACCGGGACTGGGACACCCGGGACCGGGACCGGGATCAGGACTCATCCCGGGACCGGGATCCTCAAACCGGGACCAGGACCCCAAACCGGGACCGGGACCGGGACATCAAACCGGGACTGGGACACCCCAAACCGGGACCGGGACCCCCAAACCGGGACCGGGACACCCGAACTGGAACTGGGACACCGGGACTCCGGACACCCCATATCGCGACCGGGACTCCCACAGCAGGATCCGCAAACCGGGACTGGGACACCCCTAAATCGGGACCAGGACCCCAAACCGGGACTGGGACACCGGGACCGGGATCCCTAAACCGGGACTGGGACATCGGGACCGGGACAGAACCCCAAACCGGGACTGGGACACCCCCAAACCGGGACAGAGCCCCCAAACCGGGACTGGGACATCGGGACCGGGACAGAACCCCAAACCGGGACCGGGACCCCAAACCGGAACTGGGACACTCCATATCGCGACCGGGACCCCCGATCCGAACCCGGACCCCCCCGGTACCGACCCCGGAGCCCCCAGGACCCCAATCCTGAGGGTCCGACCCCCTCGGTGCCCCCAGACCCCCAAATCCCCCAGAACAGCCGAAGGCACCGGAGTCAGGTTTGGGGGGTTTTTATTTAAGGGAGGGGGAGCAGATTTTGGGGGGCTGGGGGTGCAGTTGGAAGGTCCAAGGAGGTTTTGGGGGTCCTGGAGTGTCCGGGGAGGTTTTGGGGGTCCTGGAGGGTCCTAGGGGGTCCGGGGGTCTCCTCACGAGTACATGGTGAGCTGGAGCCACTGTTGGGGGAGACCCGGTCGGGATTTGGGGGGATTTTGGGGGTCCCTGTGGGATTTGGGGTCATCTCAGGGGAATTTTGGGGTTTCCTGTGGGATTTTGGGGATCCCTGTGGGATTTGGGGTCACCCCAGGGGGATTTTGGGGGTCCCTGTAGAATTTAGGGGTCACCCCAGGGGATTTTAGGGGATCCCTGGAGGATTTTGGGGGGAGTCCCTGGGGGATTTTGGGGATCCTGTGGGATTTGGAGTCACCCCAGGGGGATTTTGGGGATTCCTGGGGGATTTTGGGGATCCAGGGGGATTTTGGGGTTCTCTGTGGAATTTGGGGTCACCCCTGTGGGATTTGGGGGTCCCTGTGGGATTTGGGGTCACTCCTGGGAGATTTTGGGGATCCAGGGTGGAATTTGGGGGTCCCTGTGGGATTTGGGGTCACTCCTGGGGGATTTTGGGGATTCCTGGGGATTTTGGGAATCCAGGGTGGATTTTGGGGGTCCCTGTGGGATTTGGGGCCACCCCAGGGGGATTTTGGGGGTCCCTGGAGGGTTTGGGATCCCCCCAGGGGGATTTTGGGGGTCCTGTGGGATTTGGGGGTCACCCAGGGGGATTTTGGGGATCCCTGGAGGATTTTGGGGGATCCCTGTGGGATTTGGAGTCACTCAGGGGTGGATTTTGGGGATTCCTGGGGATTTTGGGGTTCTCTGTGGAATTTGGGGTCACCCCTGTGGGATTTTGGGGGTCCCTGTGGGATTTGGGAGTCACCCCAGGGGATTTTGGGGGTCCCTGTGGGATTTGGGGTCACCCTTGGGGATTTTGGGAATCCCAGGGAATTTTGGGATCCCTGTGTCATTTTGGGGTCACCCTTGAGGAATTTTTGGGGTTCTCTGTGGGATTTTGGGGGTCCCTGTGGGATTTGGGGTCACTCCTGGGGGATTTTGGGGGTCCCTGTGGGATTTGGGGTCACTCAGGGTGGGTTTGGGGATCCCTGTGGGATTTTGGGGGTCCCTGTGGGATTTTGGGGATCCCTGTGGGATTTTGGGGATCCCTGTGGGATTTTGGGTCTCCCCCTTTACCCTCCCTCAGGAAACCTCCCCAAAATTTCTGGGGACACCCCAAAAACGGGGCGGGGGGACCCCAAAACCAGCGCGGGACCCCAGACCACCTCCTGCAGGCTGACCGGATCTGCCCGAGCCGTCCGGTCCAGAGACCTGAAGGCACCTGGGGACCCCAAAATCAGGGAACCCAAAATCGGGAGGACCCCAAAATTCGGGGGGATCCCCAAAATTACGGGGGACTCCAAAATCCAGAGAGGAAACCCAAAATCGGGGGGACCCCCAAAATTCGGGGGGATCCCAAACTCAGGGGACCCCAAATCAGGGGGACCCCAAAATCAGAGGAACCCAAAATCCGGGGGGACCCCCAAAATCAGGGGACCCCAAAATCCGGGGAATCCAAAATCGGGGAGGGACCCCCAAAATCAGGGGGAACCCCAAAATCAGGAGGGGACCCCAAAATCAGGGGGAACCCAAAATCGGGAGGGACCCCAAAATTCGGGGAATCCCAAAATCAGGGGGACCCCAAAATTCGGGGGGATCCCAAAATCAGGGGGATCCCAAAATCGGGAGGGACCCCCAAAATTCGGGGGATCCCAAACTCAGGGGGACCCCAAAATCAGGGGGAACCCCAAAATCAGAGGGGGCCCAAAATCGGGGGACCCCCAAAATCAGAGGAACCCAAAATCAGGGGTGACCCCAAAATTCGGGGGCGAACCCAAAATCGGGGAGGACCCCAAAATCAGGGGACCCCAAAATTCGGGGGAGCCCAAAATCAGGGGATCCCAAAATCGGGAGGGACCCCCAAAATTCGGGGGGATCCCCAAAATCAGGGGGACCCCAAAATCCAGAGAGGAAACCCAAAATCGGGGGGGGACCCCCAAAATTCGGGGGAACCCAAAATCGGGGAGGGACCCCCAAAATCAGAGGGGCCCCAAAATCAGGGGGACCCCAAAATCAGAGGGGCCCCAAAATCAGGGAACCCCAAAATCAGGGGGATTCCAAAATCAAGGAGGGAACCCAAAATGAGGGAACCCCAAAATTTGGGGGACCCCAAAATCAGGGGACCCCAAAATCCGGGGGATCCCAAAATCGGGAGGGACTCCAAAATTCGGGGGGATCCCAAAATCAGGGGAACCCAAAATCGGGGAGGGACCCCCAAAATCAGGGGAACCCAAAATCAGGGGAACCCAAAATCCGGGGGGACCCCAAAATCGGGGAGGGACCCCAAATCGGGAGGAACCCAAAATCAGGGGAACCCCAAAATCAGGGGAACCCCAAAGTCGGGGGACCCCAAAATCAGAGGGGCCCCAAAAATCAGAGGGGCTCCAAAATCAGGGGGACCCCAAAATCCGGGGACCCCAAAATCGGGGTCTGTACCCACCCCCGAAGGACCCAAATAAATCCCGGGATTTTGGGGTCTCCTCAATTTTGGGGTCCCAAATCGATTTTGGGATTTTCCCTCCCTCAAATTTTGGGATTTCTCCCCAGATTTTTGGGATTTCTCCTCTCAGTTTTGGGATTTCTTCTCTGAATTTTGGGATTTCCTCCCAGATTTTGGGATTTCCTCTCTCAATTTTGGGATTTCCTCCTCCAGAATTTGGGATTTCCTGCTCAGTTTTGGGATTTCCTCCTTATTTTCGGGATTTCTCCCCAGATTTTGGGATTTCCCCAAATTTTGGGATTTCCTCTCTGAATTTTGGGACTTCCCCTCTCCCGGATTTTGGGATTTCCCTCCTAATTTTGGGATTTCTCCTCTCAGTTTTGGGATTTCCCTCCCTCAAATTTTGCATTTCTCCCCAGATTTTTGGGATTTCCCTCCCGATTTTGGGATTTCCCCCAAATTTTGGGATTTCCCCTCCCCCAGATTTTAGGATTTCCCTCCTAATTCTGGGATTTCCCTCCCGATTTTCCAATCCCCCCTTCCGATTTTCGGTTCCCTCCCAGATTTTGGGATTCCTCCCCGATTTTTGGATTTACTTCCCGATTTTGGGATTCCTCCCCGATTTTTGGATTTACTTCCCGATTTTGGGATTTCTCCCCGATTTTCCAATCCCCCTCCCGATTTTGGGATCTTCCTCCCAATTTTGGATTTTCCTCCCGATTTTCGAATTTTCCCCCGATTTTCCAGTTCCCTCTCCCGATTTTTGGATTTCCCCGAATTTTGGGGTTCTGCCAGCGATTTTCGGATTTGCTCCCCAATTTTCCGATTTCCCCGATTTCGGGTTTCCCCGATTTTGAATTTTCTCCCCAATTTTCGGATTTCCCCGAGATTTCGGATTTCCCCTATTTTTGGATTTTCTCCCGATTTTGGATTTCCCTCCCAATTTTCCAATCCCTCTCCCGATTTTCGGATTTCCCCCGATTTTGGGATTTTCACCCCAATTTTCGAATTTCCCCCGATTTTGGGGTTCTGCCCCCGATTTTCCAATCCCCTCTCCCAATTTTTGGATTTTCCTCCCGATTTTCCCATCCCTTCTCCCCATTTTCGGATTTTCTCCTAATTTTCGGATTTCCCGATTTTGGGGTTCTGCCCCGATATTCCAATCCCCCTCCCAATTTTTGGATTTCCCCGATTTTTGGATTTCCCCAGATTTTCGGATTTTCCTCCCGATTTCCCAATCCTCCCCCCGGATTTTAGGATTTTTCTCCCCAATTTTCGGATTTTCATCCCAATTTTCGGATTTCCCCCCGATTTTGGATTTCCCTCCAATTTTCCAATCCCCTCTCCCAATTTTCGGTTCTCCCCCCAGATTTCGGGTTTCCCCCAGATTTTGGGAGTCCTCCCCCCGATTTTCGGATTTTCTCCCCAATTTTCGGATTTCCCCGATTTTCCAATCCCCTCCCGATTTTCGGATTTCCCCCCGATTTTGGATTTCCTCCCAATTTTCCAATCCCCTCTCCCAATTTTCGGATTTCTCCCCCAGATTTCGGGTTTCCCCCAGATTTTGGGATTCCTCCCGATTTTGGATTTTCTCCCCCAATTTTCGGATTTCCCCCGATTTTCCAATCCCCTCCCGATTTTCGGATTTCCCCCCGATTTTGGATTTCCCTCCCAATTTTCCAATCCCCCTCCCGATTTTCGGATTTTCCTCCCGATTTTCGGGTTTCCCCGATTTTCGGGTTTCCTCCCGATTTTCCAATCCCTCCTCCCGATTTTTGGATTTCCCCAGATTCTGCAATCCCCTCCCGATTTTGGATTTCCCCGATTCTCGGGTTTCCCCCGATTTTCAGGATTCCCCAAAGATTTTGGGATTCTGCCTCGATTTTCCAATCCCTCTCCCGATTTTCGGATTTCCCCCAGATTTTCGGATTTTCCTCCCGATTTCCCAATCCCTTCCCGGATTTTAGGATTTTCTCCCCAATTTTCGGATTTTCGCCCCAATTTTGAATTTCCCCCCGATTTTGGGGTTCTGCCCCGATTTTCCAATCCCCTCTCCCAATTTTTGGATTTTCCTTCCGATTTTCCAATCCCTCCTCCCGATTTTCGGATTTCCCCCGATGTTGCGATTTTCTCCCCAATTTTCGGATTTTCTCCCCAATTTTCGGATTTTCTCCCTAATTTTGGTTCCCCCGATTTTCCAATCCCCTCCCGATTTTCGGTTTCCCCCCGATTTTGGATTTCCCTCCCAATTTTCCAATCCCCCTCCCGATTTTCGGATTTTCTCCCGATTTTCGGATTTTCCCCCCGATTTTCGGATTTCCCCCCGATTCTCGGGTTTCCCCGATTTTCGGGTTCCCCCCGATTTTGGGGTTCTGCCCCCAAATTTGGGCTCCGATACTGAACATGGCGTCCAGGCGCACGAGGCAGCTGATGAAGTTGTCGGTCGAGGTTCCCCCTCGTCCCCGTAGCGACGCCCCCAAAACCCCCCAGAGGGCGGGGGCAGCGGAACCCTGGGGGAGGCGTAGTCACCTTCGACCCCCCGAGATTGGGCAAACCCCAAAATTGGAGTCTAATCCCCCAAAATATGGAAAATCCCCCCAAAATTGGTCAAATCCCTAAAAATCCCCCAAAATCCCCCCAAACCCCCCAAACTCCAACAAAATCCCCCAAACCCCCACAACCCCCAAAAATCCCCCAAAATCCCCCCAAAATCCCCGAAAGTCCACCAAAATCCCCCAACATCACCTCAAAATCCCCCAAAATCCCCAAAATCCCCAAAAATCCCCCAAATCCCCCCAAAATCCCCCAAAGTAAAAAAATCTCCCAAAAATCCTTAATCCCCCAAACTGGCCCCTAAGGATTCCTCAAAATCTCCCAAAATCCCCCAAAATCCCCCTACAACCCCCAAAATCCCCCAAAAATCCCCCAAAATCCCCAAAAGATCCCCCAAAACCCCCAAAATCCCCAAAATCCCCCAAAATCCTTCAAAAAAATCCCCCCAAAATTCCTCAAAATCTCCCAGGATTCCCCCAAAATCCCCAAAATCCCCCAAAATCCCCCACGTCCCCCCAAAATTAGCGTAAAATCCCCCAGAACATCCCCAAAGCTCCCCAAAACCCCAAAAATCCCCTAAGATCACCCAAAAGTCCCCACAAGTGAAAAAAAGTCTCTAAATCCCTAAAGTCCCCTAAATCCCCCAAACTACCTCCAAAAGTTCCTCAAGATCTCCCCAAAATCCAGAAAAGATCCCCCCAAGTCCTAAATCCCCCAAAATCTGCCTTAAAGTTCCCCAAAATCCCCAAAATCCTCAAGATTCCCCCCAAATCACCTCAAAGCCCAAAACATCCCCCAAAAATCCATCAAAATCCACAAGACTCCCCAAAACCTCAAAAATCCCAAAAATTCCCAAAGATCCCCAAGATCTCCCAACCCCCCAAAATACTCCCAAAGATCCCCCAAATCCCCCAAACTACCCCCTTCAAAATTCCTCAAAATCTCCCACACTCCAAAAACCCCCAAAATCCCCCAAATGCCCCCAAAATTAGCCTCTAAAATTCCCCCAAAATCCCCAAAATCCCTCAAAGTTCCCCCTAAATCACCTCAAAACCCCAAAAATCCCCAAAAATCCCTCAAAATCTCTAAATATCCCCCAAACCCCAAAAATCCCAAAATTCCCAAAATCCCCCAAAATTCCTCAAAATCCCCAAAAATCCCTAAAATCCCCAAAATCCCAAAATCCCCAAAAGTCCCCCAAAAATCCCCCAAAATTCCTCAAAATCTCCTCAAGATCCAAAAAATCCTCTAAAATCCCCCAAAAATCCCCCAAAATCCAAAAAAATCCCCAAATCCCCCAAATCCCCCAAAATCCCCTTAAAATTCCCAAAATCCCCAAGATCCTCAAAATTCCTCAAATCACCTCAGAACCCAAAAAATCCCCCAAGAATCCCTCAAAATCCCCAAATATCCCCCCCCAAACCCCAAAAATTCCAAAAAATCCCCCAAAATTTCTCAAAATCTGCCAAAATCCCCCAAAAAATAGCCCAAAATCCCCTAAAATCCCACAAAATTCCCCAAACTACCCCCAAAATTCCCCAAAATCTCCCTAAAATCCCCCAAAATCCCCCAAAAATCCCCCCAAAATCCCCCAAAATTCCCCAAAATTCCCCAAATCCCCAAAATTCCCCAAAATTCCCAGGAATTCCCGGACCTGCGGCCTCGAAGGCGCCCGGCAGCTCCTGGGGCCCGATGGTCCCCGAGCGATCGGTGTCGAATTGTTTGTACACGCACTGGGGGGGAGGGACGGCAAATTTGGGGGTCCCGAACCCCAAAATCCCCAAAATCCCCAAATCCCCTCCCCCAAAATTCGGGACCCTCCCAAACCCCAAAATTCTCTTCCCACCCCCATTTAAGGGACTTAAACGGCATTTTAAAATCCATAATTCGAATTTTGGGGTCGCCCACCCCCCTAATTACCCCCCAAAAAATTTTGGGGGACCCGAACTCCCAAAATCCCCAAAATCCCCTCCCCAAAATTCGGGGATCCTCCCAAACCCCAAAAATTCTCTCCCCACCCCCATTTAAGGGACTTAAATGGGATTTTAAAATCCTTAATTCAAATTTTGGGGTTTTCTGCCCCTTAATTACCCCCGCCAAAAATTTTGGGGGCCTGCACCCCAAATCCCCTCCCAAAATTCGGGGACCCTCCCAAACCCCAAAAATTCTCCCCCACCTCCATTTAAGGGACTTAAATGGGATTTTAAAATCCATAATTCAAATTTTGGGGTTGCCCACCCCCTAATTACCTCCCAAAATTTTGGGGGTCCCGAACCCCAAAATCCCCAAAATCCCCAAATCCCCTCCCCCAAAATTCGGGGACCCTCCCAAACCCCAAAAATTCTCTTCCCACCCCCATTTAAGGGGCTTAAATGGGATTTTAAAATCCTTAATTCAAAATTTTGGGGTTGCCCACCCCCCTTAATTACCCTCTCCCAAAATTTTGGGGGTCCTGCACCCCAAATCCCCCTCCCAAAATTCGGGGACCCTCCCAAACCCCAAAATCCTCCCCACCCCCATTTAAGGGACTTAAGTGGGATCTGAAAATCCATAATTCAAATTTTGGGGTCGCCCACCCCCTAATTACCCCCCCCCAAAAAAAATTTGGGGGACCCGAACCCAAAAATCCCCAAATCCCCTCCCCAAAATTCGGGGACCCTCCCAAACCTCAAAATTCTCCTCCCACCCCCATTTAAGGGACTTAAATGGGATTTTAAAAATCCTTAATTCAAATTTTGGGGTTTTCTGCCCCCCTTAATTACCCCCCCAAAAAATGTTGGGGGGTCCTGCACCCCCAAAATCCCCCTCCCCAAAATTCGGGGACCCTCCCAAACCCCAAAAATTCTCCTCCCACCCCCATTTAAGGGACTTAAATGGCATTTTAAAATCCATAATTCAAATTTTGGGGTTGCCCACCCCTAATTACCTCCCAAAAATTTTTGGGGGGTCCCGAACCCAAAATCCCCAAAATCCCCAAATCCCCCTCCCCAAAATTCGGGGACCCTCCCAAACCTCAAAAATTCTCCTCCCACCCCCATTTAAGGGACTTAAATGGGATCTGAAAATCCATAATTCAAATTTTGGGGTTGCCCACCCCCCCAAAAAAAAATTTTGGGGTGATTGGGGAGGTTCCCTACAACCCCCCCGACATTTTTTTTGGGGGGATGAAATTTATGAGGGGAAATTTTGGGGTCCCACCCCCGATTTTTGGGGCTCCCGTATCAATTTTTGGGGCTCCCATCTCGATTTTGGGGTTCCCATCTCAATTTTTGGGGCTCCCATCTCAATTTTTGGGGTTCCCAAATCAATTTTGGGGTTCCCACATCAATTTTTGGGGTTCCCGTATCAATTTTTGGGGTTCCCATCTCGAATTTTGGGGCTCCAATTTCAATTTTTGGGATTCCCATATCAATTTTGGGGCTCCCATATCAATTTTTGGGATTCCCATATTAATTTTTGGGGTTCCCATCTCGATTTTTGGGGATTCCCATCTCAATTTTTGGGGTTCCCACATAAATTTTTGGGGTTCCCGTATCAATTTTTGGGGTTCCCATCTCGAATTTTGGGGCTCCAATTTCAATTTTTGGGATTCCCATATCAATTTTGGGGCTCCCATATCAATTTTTGGGATTCCCATATTAATTTTTGGGGTTCCCATCTCGATTTTTGGGGATTCCCATCTCAATTTTTGGGGTTCCCACATAAATTTTTGGGGTTCCCATCTCAATTTTGGGGGTCCCATCTCGATTTTTGGGCTCCCATCTCAATTTTTGGGGTTCCCATCTCAATTTTTGGGGTTCCCGTATCAATTTTTGGGGTTCCCATATCGATTTTTGGGGTTCCCATATCAATTTCTGGGGTTCCCATCTCAATTTTTGGGGTGCCCCCTCCCAATTTTGGGCTCTCCTCAATGTTTCCTTTTTTATTTTGGGGTCCCCCCAATTTTGGCTTTCTCCACCCATTTTCGGGTCTCCTTTCACCCTGAGCACCCCAATTTCGGGATCCCCCTCAACTCTGACCTCCCCCTCAACATTTTTGGGACCCCCAAATTTTGAGATCCCCTAAATTTTGGGGTCCTCCCCCAAATTTTGGGGTCCCCACCTGCCACTTCTTGATGTTGTTCCAGAGGTACTTGAACTCCTCAAACCCCAATTTCCCGGTGGTGTCGCTCTGGGGGGCTCGTCAAGGACATTTTGGGGGCACTGGGGACCCCCAAATTTCCCCCACCCCAAAAACCCCCAAAATCCCCCCCCAAAATTTGGGGATACGTCCATGACGGCCACCATGCTGCGGCAGGTGTCCAGCCCGAAGCCGTCCGTCTTCAGGTCGGGGATCTGGGGGACCCCCGAAATTTTTGGGGTGCCCCGAGGCCTGGACCCCCCGGGACCCCGGGAGGGTCGGGGCACCCCAAAATCCGGTTTTTGGGGGCACTCACGGCGGTGACGACCCTGTTGAGGATGTTCATCAGCTCGGTGGGGCTGACCTCCATGTCCTGGGGGAGAGAGGGGGGTCGGGGGGACCCCAAAATTCTGGGGAACCCAAAATCCTGATCCCAAATCTTGGGGAACCCCAAAATCATCACCCCAAAATCCTGGGAACCCCAAAATTCTGATCCCAAATCCTGGGGAACCCAAAAATCCTCACCCCAAAATTCTGGGGAACCCCAAAATCCTGGGGAACCCAAAATCCGAACCCCAAATCCGAACCCCAAAATCCGAACCCCAAATTATGGGGAGCCATAAAATCCGAACTCCAAAATCGTCACCCCAAAATTCTGGGGACCCCAAAACCCTGGGGAACCCCAAAATCGTCACCCCAAATCCTGATCCCAAAATCCTGGGGACCCCAAAATTCTCACCCCAAAATCCTGATCCCAAAATCCTGGGGACCCCAAAATCCTGGGGAACCCCAAAATCCTGGGGACCCCAAAATCGTCACCCCAAATCCTGATCCCAAAATCCTGGGGAACCCCAAAATCCTGATCCCAAAACTTGGGGGACCCCAAAATCGTCACCCCAAATCCTGATCCCAAAATCCTGGGGAACCCCAAAATCCTGGGGGACCCCAAAATCGTCACCCCAAATCCTGATCCCAAAATCCTGGGGGACCCAAAATCCAGATCCCAAAATCCTGATCCCAAATCTTGAGGAACTCCAAAATCCTGCGGAACCCCAAAATCCGAACCCCAAAATCCTGGGGAACCCAAAATCCAGATCCCAAAATCCTGATCCCAAACTCCTGGGGGACCCCAAAATCCTGGGGGACCCCAAAATCCTGGGGAACCCCAAAATCATCACCCCAAATCCTGATCCCAAAATCCTGGGGGACCCCAAAATCCTGATCCCAAAACTTGGGGGGACCCCAAATTATGGGAACCCCAAAATCCTCACCCCAAAATCCTGGGGGACCCCAAAATCATCACCCCAAATCCTGATCCCAAAATCCTGGGGAATCCCAAAATCCTGATACCAAATCTTGGGGAACCCCAAAATCCTGGGGCACCCCAAAATCCTCACCCCAAAATCCTGGGAACCCCAAAATCCTCACCCCAAAATCCTGGGGAACCCTAAAATCCTTATCCCAAAATCCTGGGGAACCCCAAAATCGTCACCCCAAAATCCTCACCCCAAAATCGTGGGGAACCCCAAAATCCTGGGAACCCCAAAATCCTGATCCCAAATCCTGGGGAACCCCAAAGTCCTCACCCCAAAATCCTGATCCCAAATCCTGGGGAACCCCAAAATCCTCACCCCAAAATCCTCACCCCAAAATCCTCACCCCAAAATCCTGGGGAACCCCAAAATCCTGATCCCAAAACTTGGGGGACCCCAAATTATGGGAACCCCAAAATCCTCACCCCAAAATCCTGGGGGACCCCAAAATCATCACCCCAAATCCTGATCCCAAAATCCTGGGGAACCCCAAAATCCTGATCCCAAATCTTGGGAACCCCAAAATCCTGGGGAACCCCAAAATTCTGGGAACCCCAAAATCCTGATCCCAAAATCCTGGGGAACCCCAAAATCGTCACCCCAAAATCCTCACCCCAAAATCGTGGGGAACCCCAAAATCCTGATCCCAAAATCCTGGGGAACCCCAAAATCATCACCCCAAAATCCTGGGAACCCCAAATTCGTGATCCCAAAATCGTGGGGAACCCCAAAATCCTGATCCCAAATTTTGGGAACCCCAAAATCCTGATCCCAGAACTTGGGGGATCGCAGTTACTCTCAGTTGCCCCATTGCTCCCAGTATATCCCAGTATCCCCAGTATCCCCAGTACATCCCAGTACACCCCAGTATCCCCCAGTAACCCCAGTACATCCCAGTACACCCCAGTATCCCCAGTACCTCCCGGCCAGCTGCAGTATCCCCAGTGCTCCCAGTACATCCCAGTATCCCCAGTACATCCCAGTACACCCCAGTATCCCCCAGTATCCCCAGTACATCCCAGTATCCCCAGTATCCCCAGTACCTCCCCGGCCAGCTGCAGTATCCCCAGCGCTCCCAGTTGCTCCCAGTTGCTCCCAGTACATCCCAGTATCCCCAGTACCTCCTGGCCAGCTGCAGTATCCCCAGCGCTCCCAGTACATCCCAGTATCCCCAGTATCCCCAGTACCTCCCCGGCCAGCTGCAGTATCCCCAGTACATCCCAGTACATCCCAGTATCCCCAGTACCTCCCCGGCCAGCTGCAGCATCCCCAGCGCTCCCAGTATCCCCAGTACATCCCAGTATCCCCAGTACCTCCCGGCCAGCTGCAGCATCCCCAGTACATCCCAGTACATCCCAGTATCCCCAGTATCCCCAGTACCTCCCCGGCCAGCTGCAGCATCCCCAGTACATCCCAGTTGCTCCCAGTACATCCCAGTTGCTCCCAGTACATCCCAGTATCCCCAGTACATCCCAGTTGCTCCCAGTACATCCCAGTATCCCCAGTACCTCCCCCGGCCAGCTGCAGCATCCCCAGCGCTCCCAGTACATCCCAGTACATCCCAGTATCCCCAGTATCCCCAGTACCTCCCCCGGCCAGCTGCAGTATCCCCAGTACATCCCAGTACATCCCAGTTGCTCCCAGTACATCCCAGTATCCCCAGTACCTCCCCGGCCAGCTGCAGCATCCCCAGCGCTCCCAGTACATCCCAGTACATCCCAGTATTCCCAGTATCCCCAGTACCTCCCGGCCAGCTGCAGCATCCTAGCGCTCCCAGTACATCCCAGTACATCCCAGTACATCCCAGTATCCCCAGTACATCCCAGTACATCCCAGTATCCCCAGTACCTCCCTGGCCAGCTGCAGCATCCCCAGCGCTCCCAGTACATCCCAGTACATCCCAGTACATCCCAGTACATCCCAGTATCCCCAGTACCTCCCCGGCCAGCTGCAGCATCCCCAGTACATCCCAGTATCCCCAGTACATCCCAGTTGCTCCCAGTACATCCCAGTATCCCCAGTACCTCCCCGGCCAGCTGCAGCATCCCCAGTACATCCCAGTACATCCCAGTACATCCCAGTTGCTCCCAGTACATCCCAGTATCCCCAGTATCCCCAGTACCTCCCCGGCCAGCTGCAGTATCCCCAGTACATCCCAGTATCCCCAGTACATCCCAGTTGCTCCCAGTACATCCCAGTATCCCCAGTATCCCCAGTACCTCCCCGGCCAGCTGCAGTATCCCCAGTGCTCCCAGTACATCCCAGTACATCCCAGTTGCTCCTAGTACATCCCAGTATCCCCAGTACATCCCAGTTGCTCCCAGTACATCCCAGTACATCCCAGTATCCCCAGTACCTCCCCGGCCAGCTGCAGCATCCCCAGTACATCCCAGTATCCCCCAGTACATCCCAGTACATCCCAGTATCCCCAGTATCCCCAGTACCTCCCCGGCCAGCTGCAGTATCCCCAGTACACCCCAGTATCCCCAGTACTCCCAGTATCCCCAGTATCCCCAGTATCCCCCAGTATCCCCAGTATCCCCAGTATCCCCAGTATCCCCAGTACCTCCAGTATCCCCAGTATCCCCAGTATCCCCAGTATCCCCAGTATCCCCAGTATCCCCAGTATCCCCAGTACCTCCCCGGCCAGCTGCAGTATCCCCAGCGCTCCCAGTACATCCCAGTATCCCCAGTACCTCCCCCGGCCAGCTGCAGTATCCCCAGTACATCCCAGTATCCCCAGTATCCCCAGTACCTCCCGGCCAGCTGCAGTATCCCCAGTACATCCCAGTATCCCCAGTATCCCCAGTACCTCCCGGCCAGCTGCAGTATCCCCAGTACATCCCAGTACATCCCAGTACATCCCAGTTGCTCCCAGTACATCCCAGTATCCCCAGTACCTCCCCCGGCCAGCTGCAGCATCCCCAGTACATCCCAGTACATCCCAGTACATCCCAGTTGCTCCCAGTACATCCCAGTATCCCCAGTACCTCCCCGGCCAGCTGCAGCATCCCCAGTATATCCCAGTACATCCCAGTTGCTTCCAGTACATCCCAGTATCCCCAGTATCCCCAGTACCTCCCCGGCCAGCTGCAGTATCCCCAGTACATCCCAGTACATCCCAGTTGCTCCCAGTACATCCCAGTATCCCCAGTATCCCCAGTACCTCCCCGGCCAGCTGCAGTATCCCCAGCGCTCCCAGTTGCTCCCAGTACATCCCAGTATCCCCAGTACCCCCAGTATCCCCAGTATATCCCAGTACATCCCAGTACATCCCAGTATCCCCAGTACATCCCAGTACATCCCAGTACATCCCAGTATCCCCAGTACCTCCCGGCCAGCTGCAGTATCCCCAGTACATCCCAGTACATCCCAGTACATCCCAGTATCCCCAGTATCCCCAGTACCTCCCCGGCCAGCTGCAGTATCCCCAGTACATCCCAGTACATCCCAGTTGCTCCCAGTACATCCCAGTATCCCCAGTACCTCCCGGCCAGCTGCAGTATCCCCAGCGCTCCCAGTTGCTCCCAGTACATCCCAGTATCCCCAGTACCCCCAGTATCCCCAGTATATCCCAGTACATCCCAGTACATCCCAGTACATCCCAGTACATCCCAGTACATCCCAGTATCCCCAGTACCTCCCGGCCAGCTGCAGTATCCCCAGTACATCCCCAGTACATCCCAGTATCCCCAGTACATCCCAGTATCCCCAGTATCCCCAGTACCTCCCCGGCCAGCTGCAGTATCCCCAGCGCTCCCAGTACATCCCCAGTACATCCCAGTTGCTCCCAGTTGCTCCCAGTACATCCCAGTATCCCCAGTACATCCCAGTATCCCCAGTATCCCCAGTACATCCCAGTACATCCCAGTTGCTCCCAGTATCCCCAGTATCCCCAGTACCTCCCCGGCCAGCTGGCTGAAGAGCCGCCGGAACTGCCGAACCTCCTCGCTCTCGTTGGCATCGACCGTGGACACGTGCGGCGCTGGGGGGGCTGCGGGTCACAGGGGGTCACGGGGGTCACGGGGGTCACGGGGAGTCACGCACCCCGATTTGGGAGGGTCACGGGACACCCCGAAAACCGGGGGAGGGGGAGGGGAGGGGGAACTTACGGGGGCTCGGGGTTGTAATGGGCGGCGGCCTCGCTGTGGGGGAGGGGCGGAGGGTCAGCGCCCCCACCCAAATTGGCACCGACCCCTCCCCAAAAATGGCACCGCCCCTCCCCAAAATTCACCCCACCCAAATTGGCACCGCCCCCCTCCCCAAAATTCACCCCCACCCAAATTGGCACCGCCCCTCCCCAAAATTCAGCCCCACCCAAATTGGCACCGACCCTCCCCAAAATTCACCCCCACCCAAATTGGCACCGCCCCTCCCCAAAATTCACCCCCACCCAAATTGGCACAGCCCCTCCCCAAAATTCACCCCCACCCAAATTGGCACCGCCCCTCCCCAAAATTCACCCCCACCCTACCCAAAATGGCACCGACCCTCCCCAAATTGTCACTGACCCTCCTCAAATTGGCACCGACCCTCCCCAAAAATGTCACCGACCACTCCCAAAATTCACCCCTCCCCAAATTGGCCCCGCCCCCTCCTCAAATTGGCCCTAACCCCTCCCCAAAATTCAGCCCCACCCAAATTGGCACCGACCCCTCCCCAAAATTCACCCCCACCCAAATTGGCACCGACCCTCCCCAAATTGGCACCGACCCTCCTCAAAATTCACCCCCACCCAAATTGGCACCGACCTCTCCCCAAAAATGTCACCGACCCCTCCCCAAATTAACATCCCCGCCCCCAAAATGTCACCTCCACCCTCAAAGTGCCACCCCCGTCCCAAAGTGTCACCGCCCCCACCCCACGGTGTCACCAAACGTCCCCAAGTGTTCCCCTTGTCCCGTGTCCCCCAATGTCCCCCTAAATGTCCCCAAATCCCCAAATGTCCCCAATGTGCCCCCAATGTCCCCAAACGTCCCCAGTGTCCTCAGTGTCCCCAACCCCCACAATGTCCCCAATCCTCCAGTGTCCCAGTGTCCCCAAGCCCCCAATGTCCCTCGTGATGTCCCAAATCCCCCAGTGTCCCCACTGTTCCCAAATGTCCCCAATGTCCCCAGTGTCCCCAGTGTCCCCAGTGTCCCCAGTGTCCAAATGCCCCCAATGTCCCCAAGGTTCCCAGATGTCCCCAAATGTCCCCACAATGCTCCCCAATGATGTCCCCAAATGTCACCAATCTCCCCAATGATGTCCCCAATGCCCCAATGTCCCCAATATCCCCAATGTTCCCATTGTCCCCAGTCTCCCCACTGTCCCCAAATCCCCCAGTGTCCCAAATCCCCCAAAAATCCCCAACCTCCCCAATCCTCCCAGTGTCCCAAATGTCCCCAAAATCCCCAATCTCCCCAGTGTCCCCAAATCCCCCAATCCTCCCGCTGTCCCCAGCGCTGTCCCACTGTCCCCCCACTGTCCCGTGTCCCCAATCCCCCCAAATCCTCCAGTGTCCCAAATCCCGCCAATGTCCCCAGTGTCCCCAATCCCCCAGTGTCCCCAAATCCCCCAGTGTCCCCAATCTCCCCAATGTCCCCAATTCCCCAAGTCCCCAGTCCCCCCAGTGTCCCCAATGTTCCCAATTCCCCAATGTCCCCAATTCCCAAATCCCCCAGTGTCCCCAATGTTCCCAATTCCCCAATGTCCCCAATTCCCCAAATCCCCCAGTGTCCCCAATGTTCCCAATTCCCCCAATGTCCCCAATTCCCCAAATCCCCCAGTGTCCCCAATCCCCCCAATGTCCCCAATCCCCCAGTGTCCCCAATGTCCCCAATTCCCCAATCCCCCAGTGTCCCCAATCCCCCCAGTGTCCCCAATCCCCCCAATGTCCCCAATTCCCCCAATCCCCCAGTGTCCCCAATGTCCTCAATCCCCCCAGTGTCCCCAATGTTCCCAATCCCCCCAATGTCCCCACTTCCCCAATCCCCCAGTGCCCTCAATCCCCCAGTGCCCCTAATCCCCCAGTGTCCCCAATGTCCCCAGTGTCCCCAATGTCCCCAGTGCCTCTAATCCCCCCAGTGTCCCTAATCTCCCCCAGTGCCCCCAATCCCCCAGTGTCCCCAGTGTCCCCAATTCTCAATCCCCAGTGCCCCCAGTGCCCTCAGTGTCCCCAATCCCCCAGTGCCTCTAGTGTCCCTAACCCCTGCTGTCCCCCGCTGTCCCCGCGCTGTCCCCTCACCTGATGGCGTTGATGACGCCCCCCAGCACGCCCATGGCGCCTTCGGCGCCGCCCCGCCGCTGCTCAGGAGCCCCCAGCACCGAGCCGATGCCCCTGGGAGCCCCCTGCCCCCGGCCCCGCTTCCCACCGCCCAGCAACCCCTTCACCAGGAACATGGCCGGACTGGGAGCTACTGGGAGTTACTGGGAGATACTGGGAGCTACTGGGAGCGCTGGGAGAGTTACTGGGAGATACTGGGAGCTACTGAGAGAGTTACTGGGGGCGCTGGGGGTACTGGGAGCGCTGGGGGGTACTGGGAGTGGTGGGGAGTTACTGGGAGCACTGGGCGGGTTACTGGGAGCACTGGGGAGTTCCTGAGACGTTACTGGGAGCACTGGGAAGGCACCGGAGGGTTACTGGGAGCACTGGGAGGGCACTGGGAGCACTGGGCGGGTTACTGGGAGCACTGGGAGGGCACTGGGCGGGTTACTGGGAGCACTGGGAGGGCACCGGGGCGATACTGGGAGCACTGGGAGCGGCTGGAAGAGAAGCAGACAGCACCGTTAGCAGACACCCCGATACCGGGGCGGTTCCGAGAGCCCAAACCCCCGGGACCCCCAAAAACCCCCGGGACCCCCCAAAAACCCCCGGTCCGGTCCCGGTCCGGTCCCGGTTCCGCGCGGATTTCCGGGATTGGGGCGGGGCCGGCGCTGAGTCACCGAGCGGGCTGGGGGAGGGGAGCACTGGGGGGGGGTCCTGGGGGTCCGGGAAAGTTCGGGAAGGTTCGGGAGGGTTCGGGAGGGTTCGGTACCTGCGGGAGCGGCGCCGGTTCGGGACCGAGCTCGGGAGCGGAACGGGAAAAGGGGCGGGGCCACGGAGGGGCGGGGCTGGAACCGGGACCGGGAAGAGAGAGCGGGATCCGCTCAGGGGCGTGGCCTGAAAGGGGACACGCCCTGGGCGCGGCTTAAATTCTTAATTGCGTTTTTAGGGGTATGGATAATTTTGTGGGCGTGGCCAATTCCTTGAGTGACAGCAGCACCCGCTCATAGCTTCCAATGGAGTGGGCGTGGCCAATGCATTGAGTGACAGCAGCACCCGCTCATAGCGTTCAATAGAGTGGGCGTGGTCAATGCCTTGAGTGACAGCCGCACCCGGCCGTAGCTTCCAATGGAGTGGGCGTGGCTAATGCATTGAGTGACAGCAGCACCCGGCCGTAGCTTCCAATGGAGTGGGCGTGGCTAATGCATTGAGTGACAGCAGCACCCGGCCGTAGCTTCCAATTGAGTGGGCGTGGTCAATGCCTTGAGTGACATCTGCACCCGCTCATAATTTCCAATGGAGTGGGCGTGGCCAATGTCTTGAGTGACAGCTGAACCCCCGTTGGGGCGTGGCCATGCAGATTACAGCGACATCTCAATGCGCCGGCAAAGTGACGTCATCAGCGCGCGCCGGGACAAGGTGGCGGCGCTGGGGAATTTTTGGGGACCCCTCCCTCCTGCCCCCCCCTCCCCCCTCAATCGAGGGGTCCCCGTGTCCCTCTGAGGGACCCTCGCAGCCCCCCCCCCCCCCCCCCAGATTTGGGGTCCCTCCCCAATTCTGAAGTTCTCGCCCCCACCCCCCCATTTTTTGGGGGTCCCTTCCCCATTTTTGGGGTTCCTTTCCCATTTTTGGGGTCTTTTTCCCAATTCAGAGGTCACCTCCTATTTTTGGGATCCCCTCCCCAGTTTTGAGGCCCCCTCCCTATTTTCATTTTTGGGATCCACCCCACCCAATTTTGGGATCCCTCCCCAATTTTGGCATTCTCCCCCCTCCCCACCCCAAATTTGAGGTCCCCTCCCCAGGTTTGGGATTTTTCCCACTCTCCCCACCCGAATTTTGGGGTCCCCTCCCCAATTTTGGGATCCTCCCATTTTCAGGATCCCCCCTCCCCGCAGTTTTTAGGGTCCCCTCCCCACCCGAATTTTGGGGTCCCTCCCCAATTTTGGGATTTCCCCCTCCCCAATTTTGGGGTCCCTCCCCAATTTGGGGGTCGCGGGCAGTACAAAGGATTTTATTGGTGGCAGAAGCGGCTCCGGGGGGCCCATGCGGCAAGCGGGGGGGAGGGACATTGGGGACATTTGGGGACATTTGGGGACATTAAAGCCACTGACACGAGCGCGGGGGGAGGGACGTTATTGCTACTGCGGGGGGAGGGGCGGCCAGGAGGGACCCCTCCCCACTTCATTTTTGGGGAGGGGTCGGGAGAGGAAGAAAACCGGGATTTGGGATCCCCAAAATATTTCGGGAATGGGGGCGTGGCGTCGATTCCCAAAATGAAAATGGATTCATTGGCTCCAGGGGGAACAGCCCAAAAAATTATTTTGGGGTGGGGGGGGGAGGAGGAGATCCCAAAAATTATTTTTGGGAGTGGGCGTGGCGTCGATTCCCAAAAAAATTATCGGCGGGGAAATTCCAGAAGAGGGGGAAAAAATCGGGATTTTGGTCCCCAAAATATTCCGGGAATGGGGCGTGGCCTCATCCCCTGAATTAATTAATTTATTAATAGGATCCAGAGTGAACACCCCGAAATTTTTTTTTGGGGTGGGGGAGGAAGTGGGGGAGGGGCTGTGGTCGTTTATCCCCATCGCTGTTTTCGGGAGGTTCAGCCCCAAATTTGGGGTTTTGGGGGTCTGGCCCCTCCCCCATCGCTGTTTTCGGAGGTTCAGCCCCAAATTTGGGGTTTTGGGGGTTTTGGGGGTCTGGCCTCCCCATCGCTGTTTTCAGGAGGTTCAGCCCCAAATTTGGGGTTTTGAAGTCTGGCCCCTCCCCCATCGCTGTTTTCGGGAGGTTCAGCCCCAAATTTGGGGATTTTTGGGGAGGGGTCTGGCCCCTCCCCATCGCTGTTTTCGGAGGTTCAGCCCCAAATTTGGGGTTTTGGGGGTTTTGGGGGTCTGGCCCTCCCCCATCGCTGTTTTCGGGAGGTTCAGCCCCAAATTTGGGGTTTTTGGGGTTCTGGCCCCTCCCCATCACTGTTTTCGGGAGGTTCAGCCCCAAATTTGGGGTTTTGGGGGTCTGGCCCCTCCCCATCGCTGTTTTCGGGAGGTTCAGCCCCAAATTTGGGGTTTTTGGGGGTTCTGGCCCCTCCCCATCGCTGTTTTCGGCAGATTTGGCCCCAAAATCGGGGGAGGGCCACGCCCAAATCCCCCCCCAGTGCAGAAGGTTCCAGAATGAACAGCCCGGGACGGGGGAGGGGACAGGGGGACACGGGGGGGTCACATCACGTCCCCCCGGGTGGGGGAGGGGCACCAAGGCACTGGGTGGGGGAGGGGCGGCGGGGTGGGGGAGGGGAGGGGTTAGGACTGCATCTCGGCCCGGAGCATCCACGGGAACCAGCAGCAGAAGAGTAACCTGGGGAGGGGACAGCGACAGTGACGGGGACAGGGAGGGGACAGGGACAGGGAGGGGGACAGGGAGGGGACAGGGACATCCTCTCTGTCCCCCTGTCCCTCTGTCCCTCTGTCCCGCTGTCCCTCTGTCCCTCTGTCCCTCTGTCCCCTCTGTCCCCTTGTCCCTCTGTCCCTCTGTCCCTCTGTCCCTCTGTCCCCTCTGTCCCCTTGTCCCTCTGTCCCCTCTGTCCCTCTGTCCCCTCTGTCCCTCTGTCCCTCTGTCCCTCTGTCCCCCTGTCCCTGTCCCCACCTGGAGAAGGAGCTCTCCGATGTGATGTCCTTGGGGGTTCGCACGGCCGGGAAATTCGCGCTTGGGCTGTGACACTGCGGGGACAGACGGACACGGGGACAGAGGGACAGGGACAGAGGGACAGAGGGACAGGGGACAGAGGGACACAGGGACAGAGGGACAGAGGACAGGATCACATCACCGTCAGCAGCCAATCAGCAGTGCCAACATTGCCCCGCCCACCTGTCAATCACTGCCCCACCCCGCACTATTCACCTGTCACTCACTGCCCCGCCCAACCGTCAATCACTGCCTCACCCACCTGTCAATCATTGCCTCACCTACCTGTCAATCATTGCCCGCCCACCTGTCCCTCACTGCCCAGCCCACCTGTCAATCACTGCCTCACCCCTCAATCACTGCCCCGCCCACCTGTCAATCATCGCCCCGCCCACATGTCAATCACTGCCTCACCCACCTATCACTGCCCCGCCCACCTGTCAATCACTGCCCCACCCACCTGTCAATCATTGCCCCACCCACCTGTCAATCATTGCCCCACCCACCTGTCAATCATTGTCCCACCCACCTGTCAATCACTGCCCCACCCACCTGTCAATCACTACCCAACCCACCTGTCAATCACTGCCTCACCCACCTGACAATCGCTGCCCCACCCACCTGTCAATCACTGCCTCACCCACCTATCACTGCCCCGCCCACCTGTCAATCACTGCCTCATCCAGCTGTCAAGCACTGCCTCACCCACCTGTCAATCACTGCCTCACCCACCTGTCAATCACTGCCTCACCCACCTGTCAATCACTGCCCCACCCAGCTGTCAATCACTGCCTCACCCAGCTGTCAAGCACTGCCTCACCCACCTGTCAATCACTGCCTCACCCACCTGTCAATCACTGCCCCACCCAGCTGTCAATCACTGTCCCGCCCACCTGTCAATCACTGCCCCGCCCACCTGTCAATCACTGTCCCGCCACCTGTCAATCACTGCCCCACCCAGCTGTCAATCACTGCCCCACCCACCTGTCACTCACGGCCCCGCCCAGCTGTCACTCACGGCCCTGCCCCGCCCTCACCTGTGACCGGCTGTCCTTTCTTTTCGGAGGCGCCGTCCCGGGCTCCTCCTTGGGACCCCTGACCCTGGGGGGACACGGGGACAGTGTCAGCAGTGTCCCCTCAGTGACCCCTGTGACCCCTCTGTCACCTCCCTGTGACCTCGTGTGACCTCCCTGTGACCCCTGTCCCTCCCTGCCACCTCTGTGTCACCTCCCTTAACCCCACTGTCCCTCCCATCCCGGTGTCCCCACTGTCCCCCATGTCCCCCCACTGTCCCCCAATGTCCCCCATGTCCCCACTGTCCCCAATGTCCCCAATGCCCCCTTGACCCCAATGTCCCCCAATGTCCCCACTGTGTCCCCAATGTCCCTCCATATCCCCAATGTCCCCCATGTCCCCTTGTCCCTCCAATGTCCCCAATGTCCCCAATGCCCCCTTGACCCCAACGTCCCCAAATCTCCCCACTGTCCCCCAATGTCCCTAATGTCCCCTTATCCCCAATGTCCCCGTGTCCCCAATGTCTCCTCCATATCCTCAATGTCCCCACTGTCCCCCAATGTCCCCAATGTCCCCCTTATCCCCCAATGTCCCCGTGTCCCCCAATGTCCCCTGCATATCCCCAATGTCCCCAATGCCCCCTTGACCCCAACGTCCCAAATCTCCCCACTGTCCCCCAATGTCCCCAATGTCCACCTTGACCCCAATGTCCCCCATGTCCCCACCGTCCCCCGTGTCCCCACTGTCCCCTAATGTCCCCTTATCCCCCAATGTCCCCCATGTCCCCGCTGTGTCCCCTAATGTCCCTCTATATCCCCAATGTCCCCAATGCCCCTCCATGTCCCTCCAATGTCAACAATGTCCCCCTTGTCCGTCCAATGTCCACAATGTCCCCAATGCCCCCTTGACCCCAATGTCTCCCCAATGCCCTCACTGTCCCACAGTGTCCCCAATGTCCCCCTTATCCCCCAATGTCCCTCCATATCCCCAATGTCCCCCATGTCCCCCATGTCCCCCAATGTCCCCACTGTCCCTCAATGTCCTCAATGTCCCCATGTCCCCCAATGCCCTCCCTTGACCCTAATGTCCCCCAATGCCCCTCCCTGTCCCCAATGTCCCCAATGCCCCCACTGTCCCCCCGTACCTCTGGACGCTGGAGGGGGGCGCGAATACGCCGTGTTTGGGGGGCAGGTGAAGTAGCGCACCCGAAAACGGAACCGTCGTGTTTGCCCCCGCAGAGTCCAGCTCCACCCCGAACCAGTACCCTGGGGACACGGGGACACGGGGACATTGGGGACAGTGGGGACATTGGGGACATTGGGGACATTGAGGACATTGAGGACATTGAGGACAGTGAGGACAGTGGAGAGATTGAGGGATTGGGGACATTGGGGGATTGGGGGATTGGGGACATTGGGGACATTGAGACAGTGGGGATTGAGGGACATTAGAGACACTGGGGAGATTGGAGGATTGAGACATTTGGGACACTGGGGACATTGGGGGATTGGGGACATTGGGGACATTGAGACATTTGGGACACTGGGGACATTAAGGGGATTGGGGACATTGGGGACATTGGGGACATTGGGGACATTTGGGACACTGAGGACATTGGGGGGATTGGGGACATTGGGGACATTGAGGACATTGAGGACATTGAGGATATTGGGGGATTGGGGGATTGGGAGACATTGGGGACATTGGGAACATTGGGGGGATTGGGGACATTGGGGGACATTAAGGGGATTGGGGACATTGGAGACAATGGCATTCACGGGGACATTGGGGACATTGAGGACATTGGAGACATTAGGGGATATTAGGGGACTGTGGGGACGATTGGGGACATTGGGGACATTGGGGACATTGGGGACAGTGGGGGATTGGGGGACATTGGGGACATTGGGGACATTGGGGACATCCAGGACATTGGGGACATGGGGACACTGGGGACAGTGGGGACTTTGGGGGATTGGGTGGATTGGGGGGACATTGGGGACATTTGGGGATTGGGGACATTGGGGGATTGGGGACATTGGGGGATTGGGGACATTGGGGACATTGGGGGAAAGGGGTCCCATGGGAGGGGTCTCGGCGAGGGGGGAAGCCATGGGGGTCTTGGAGGGGTCAAGAGGGAGTCCCGGGGGGTCTCAGGGGTTCCCATTTGGGGGTCCCATCCCGGGGGGTCTCAGGGGGTCCCATTTTGGGGGGTCCCACCCGAGGGTCAGTGTGTCCGGGGTCCCATTTTGGGGAGGGTCCCATCTTGGGAAGGGTCCGATTTTGGGAGGGGTCCCATCTTGAGAGGAGTCCCATTTTGGGGGTTCCCATTTTGGGGGTTCCCATTTTGGGGGTCCCATTTTGTTGGCTCCCATTTTGGGGGGTCCCATTTGGGTGGGGTCCCATTTTGGGAGGGATCCCATTTTGGGGGTTCCCATTTTGGGGGTCCCATTTTGTTGGCTCCCATTTTGGGGGGTCCCATTTTGGGTAGGGTCCCATTTTGGGGGGTCCCATTTTGGGTAGGGTCCCATTTTGGGAGGGGTCCCATTTCGGGAAGGGTCCCATTTTGGGGCAGGGTCCCATTTTGGGGAGGGTCCCATTTTGAGAGGGGTCCCATTTTGGGGGGCAGTGTCTCAGGGGATCCCATTTTGGGGGGTCCTATTTTGGGAGGGGTCCCATTTTGGGAAGGGTCCCATTTTGGGGTGTCACTGTCTCAGGGGGTCCCATTTTGGGAGGGTCCCATTTTGGGAGGGGTCCCATTTTGGAGGGTCCCATTTTGGGTGGGATCCCATATTGGGGAGGGTCCTATTTTGGGAAGGGTCCCATTTTGGGGTTTCCCATTTTGGGGGTCCCATTTTGGGGAGGATCCCATTTTGGGGGTCCCATTTTGGGGATCCCATTTTGGGGGTTCCCATTTTGGGGGTTCCCATTTTGGGGGGATCCCATTTTTGGGGTTTCCCATTTTGGGGAGGATCCCATTTTGGGGGAATCCCATTTTGGGAGGGGGTCCCATTTTGGGGCAGGGTCCCATTTTGGGGGGATCCCATTTTGGGGGTCAGTATCTCAGAGGGGTCCCATTTTGGGGATCCCCATTTTGGGGATCCCATTTTGGGGTTCCCATTTTGGGGGGTCCCATTCTGGGGAGGGTCTCATTTTGGGGGGATCCCATTTTGGGGGGTCCCATTTTGGGGGTTCCCATTTTGGGAGGGATCCCATTTTGGGGTGTCAGTGTCTCAGGGGTCCCATTTTGGGGGTTCCCATTTTGGGGAGAGTCCCCATTTTGGGGGATCCCATTTTGGGGCAGGGTCCCATTTTGGGGGTTTCCCATTTTGGGGGAATCCCATTTTGGGGGGTCCCATTTTGGGGATCCCATTTTGGGGGGTTCCCATTTTGGGAGGGGGTCCCATTTTGGGGCAGGGTCCCATTTTGGGGGATCCCATTTTGGGGGGTCAGTGTCTCAGGAGGATCCCATTTTGGGAGGGGTCCCATTTTGGGGAGGATCCCATTTTGGGGGATCCCATTTTGGGGAGGATCCCATTTTGGGGGTCCCATTTTGGGTATCCCATTTTCGGGGATCCCCATTTTGGGGGTTTCCCATTTGGGGTGGTCCCATTTTGGGGGTCCCATTTTGGGGTTCCCCATTCTGGGGAGGGTCTCATTTTGGGGGGATCCCATTTTGGGGGGTCCCATTTTGGGGGGTCAGTGTCTCAGGGGGTCCCATTTTGGGGGTTTGCATTTTGGGAAGGGTCCAATTTTGGGGGTTCCTTTTGGGGGTCCCATTTTGGGGGTTCCCATTTTGGGGGTCCCATTTTGGGGGTTCCCATTTTGGGGGATCCCATTTTGTTGGCTCCCCATTTTGGGGGGGTCCCATTTTGGGAGGGATCCCATTTTGGGAGGGGTCCCATTTTGGGGGTCAGTGTCTCAGGAGGATCCCATTTTGGGAGGGGTCCCATTTGGGGGATCCCCATTTTGGGGGTCCCATTTTGGAGTTTCCCATTTTGGGGGTCCGATTTTGGGGAATCCCATTTTGGGGGTTCCCATTTTGGGGAGGATCCCATTTTGGGGGTCCGATTTTGGGGGAATCCCATTTTGGGGGTCCCATTTTGGGGTTTCCCATTTTGGGGGTTCCCATTTTGGGGTTTCCCATTTTGTTGGCTCCCCATTTTGGGTGGTTTCCCATTTTGGGGTTTCCCATTTTGGGGGTCCCATTCTGGGGGTCCCGTGGGGCCCAGGGGCTCACCGGGGCGAAGTCGGTGCGCCCGTAGAACCGCGCTTCCGGCCCTGGCGCTGCCCGGCCACCAGCACCGCGTCCCCGGGGCCACGCGCCGGCCCTCGCGGTCCAGCCACGCCCCCGCGCTTCCGGGGAGCCTGGGGGCGGGGCACGGTGACCACACCCACCGGCCACACCCATCACGGACACACCCATCACAGCCACACCCATCCCAGCCACGCCCATCCCAGCCACGCCCCCCGCGCTTCCGGGGAGCCTGGGCGGGCAGAGTGACTCACACCCACCGGCCACGCCCACTGACCACACTCACCGGCCACGCCCATAACTGCCACGCCCATCCCAGACACACCCTGACACACCCATCCCAGCCCACGCCCCGCACGCTTCCGGGAGCCTGGGGCGGGGCACGGTGACCACACCCACCGGCCACGCCCATCACAGCCACACCCATCCCTGCCACACCCATTACAGACACACCCTGACACACCCATCCCAGCCACGCCCCCGCGCTTCCGGGAGCCTGGGGCGGGGCACGGTGACCACACCCACCGGCCACGCCCACTGACCACACCCACTGACCACACCCACTGACCACACCCACCACAGACACACCCTGACACACCCATTACAGACACACCCATCCCAGCCACACCCATCCAGCCACGCCCCCCGCGCGCTAGCGGGAGCCTGGGCGGGGCAGAGTGACCACACCCACCGGCCACACCCATCCCAGCCACACCCATCCCAGACACACCCATCACAGCAACACCCATCCCAGACACACCCCGCGCGCTTCCGGGAGCCTGGGGGCGGGGCAGAGTGACCACACCCACCGGCCACGCCCACTGACCACACCCATCACTGCCACACCCATCCCAGCCACACCCTGACACACCCATCCCAGCCACGCCCCCTCAGCGCTCTGAGGTGCCTGGGCGGGGCACGGTGACTCACACCCACCGGCCACGCCCATCCCAGACACACCCATCACAGCCACACCCATCCAGCCACGCCCCCGCGCTTCCGGGAGCCTGGGGGAGGGCAGAGTGACCACACCCACCGGCCACGCCCACCGGCCACACCCATCCCAGACACACCCATCACGGACACACCCATCCCAGACACACCCATCCCAGTCACACCCATCCCAGCCACGCCCCGCGCGCTTCCGGGGAGCCTGGGGGCGGGGCACGGTGACCACACCCACCGGCCACGCCCATCACGGACACACCCATCACAGCCACACCCATCCAGCCACGCCCCGCGCTTCCGGGAGCCTGGGGCGGGCAGAGTGACCACATCCACCGGCCACACCCACTGACCACACCCATCACTGCCACACCCATCCCAGCCACGTCCCCGCGCTTCCGGGGAGCCTGGGCGGGGCAGAGTGACTACACCCACCGGCCACGCCCACCGGCCACACCCATCCCTGCCACACCCATCCCTGCCACACCCATCCCAGCCACGCCCCGCGCGCTTCCGGGAGCCTGGGGCGGGGCAGAGTGACTCACACCCACCGGCCACGCCCATCCCAGACACACCCTGACACACCCACCGGCCACACCCACTGACCACACCCATCACTGCCACACCCATCCCAGCCACGCCCCGCGCTTCCGGGAGCCTGGGCGGGGCAGAGTGACTCACACCCACCGGCCACGCCCACTGACCACACCCATCACAGACACACCCATCACAGCAACACCCATCCCAGCCACGCCCCCGCGCGCTTCCGGGGAGCCTGGGGGCGGGCAGGGTGACTCACACCCACCGGCCACACCCACCCCAGACACACCCATCCCAGCCACACCCATCCCAGCCACGCCCCGCGCGCTTCCGGGGAGCCTGGGGGCGGGGCACGGTGACCACACCCACCGGCCACGCCCATCACGGACACACCCTGACACACCCATCACAGACACACCCATCCCAGCCACGCCCCGCGCTTCCGGGAGCCTGGGCGGGGCACGGTGACCACACCCACCGGCCACGCCCACCGACCACACCCACCGGCCACGCCCACTGACCACACCCACTGACCACACCCATCCCAGCCACGCCCCGCGCGCTTCCGGGAGCCTGGGGGCGGGCGCGGTGACTACACCCACCGGCCACGCCCATCACAGACACGCCCATCCCAGCCACACCCTGACACACCCATCCCAGCCACGCCCCTGCGCGCTTCCGGGAGCCTGGGGCGGGGCAGAGTGACTCACACCCACCGGCCACGCCCACCGGCCACACCATCACAGACACACCCATCACAGACACACCCATCCCAGCCACGCCCCGCGCGCTTCCGGGAGCCTGGGGGCGGGGCAGAGTGACTCACACCCACCGGCCACGCCCACTGACCACACCCACTGACCACACCCATCCCAGACACACCCATCCCAGCCACGCCCCCCGCGCGCCTTTGGGAGCCTGGGGCGGGGCAGAGTGACCACACCCACCGGCCACGCCCATCACGGACACACCCATCCCAGACACACCCATCACGGACACACCCATCCCAGACACACCCATCACAGTCACACCCATCCCAGCCACGCCCCGCCCGCGCTTCCAGGAGCCTGGGGGCGGGGCACGGTGACTACACCCACCGGCCACGCCCATCACAGCCACGCCCATCCCTGCCACACCCATCCCAGCCACACCCTGACACACCCATCCCAGCCACGCCCCCCCAGCGCTTCCGAGGAGCCTGGGGCGGGCACGGTGACCACACCCACCGGCCACGCCCACTGACCACACCCACTGACCACACCCACTGACCACACCCACTGACCACACCCATCCCAGACACACACATTACAGACACACCCATTACAGACACACCCATCACAGACACACCCATCCCAGCCACACCCCCGCGCTTCCGGGAGCCTGGGGGCGGGGCAGAGTGACCACACCCACCGGCCACGCCCACTGACCACACCCATCACTGCCACACCCATCCCAGCCACACCTGACACACCCATCCCAGCCCACGCCCCCCGCGCTTCCGGGGAGCCTGGGCGGGCACGGTGACCACACCCACCGGCCACGCCCATCACAGACACACCCTGACACACCCATCACTGTCACACCCATCCCAGCCACGCCCCCGCGCGCTTCCGGGGAGCCTGGGGGGCGGGCAGAGTGACTCCACACCCACCGGCCACGCCCATCACGGACACACCCATCACAGACACACCCATCACTGCCACACCCATCACAGCCACACCCATCACAGCCACGCCCCGCGCTTGGGGAGCCTGGGGGCGGGAGCACGGTGACCACACCCACCGGCCACGCCCATCACGGACAGACCCATCACAGACACACCCATCACTGCCACGCCCCCGCGCGCTTCCGGGAGCCTGGGGCGGGGCACGGTGACCACACCCACCGACCACACCCACAGGCCACGCCCACTGACGACACCCATCCCAGCCACGCCCCGCTTCCGGGAGCCTGGGGGCGGGGCACAGTGACCACACCCACCGGCCACACCCACCACAGACACACCCACCCGGCCACACCCACTGACCACACCCACCCAGGCCACACCCACCACAGACACACCCACCCGGTCACACTCACTGACCACACCCACCGGTGACGCCCACTGACCACACCCACCCAGGCCACACCCACTGACCACACCCACTCACCACACCCACCGACCACACCCACCGACCACACCCACCGACCACACCCATCCCTTGGGGGATTTTTGGGGGCCCCCGGCTTTGGGGGAGGGGATGAAGATGACCCCAGAATTGGGGAAGGGGCCAGAGGGGGGTCCCCTGAATTTTGGGGGTGGCGCCCGGGATTTTGGGGGGTTCAGTGGGATCCCAGAATTTTAGGACGGGTTCGGGGGGGTCCCCAGAATTTTGGGGGGATCCCCATAACTTTTGGGTGGTCCCTTGGATTTGGGGGTTCCCCAGAATTTTGGGGGTTCCCCAGGATTTTGGGGGGATTTTGGGGGTTCTCCAGGATTTTGGGGGTTCCCCAGGATTTTGGGGAGATTTCAGGGGTCCCCTGGGATTTTGGGGGTTCCCCAGGATTTTGGGGGGTCCCCAGGATTTTGGGGTTTCCCCATGATTTGGGGGAATTTTGGTGTTCCCCAGAATTTTGGGGGTTCCTCTGGATTTTGGGGGGATTTTGGAGGTTCCTCGGGGGATTTTGGGGTTACCCCAGAATTTTGGGGGTCCCCGGGATTTTGAGGGGGATTTTGGGGGTCCCCCAGAATTTTGGGGGTTCCCCGGGATTTTGAGGGGATTTTGGGGGCTCTCCAGGATTTTGGGGGTTCCTCAGGATTTTGGGGTGATTTTGGGGGTCCCCCAGGATTTTGGGGGTCCCCCCAGGATTTTGGGGGTTCCTCAGGATTTTGGGGTGATTTTGGGGATCCCCCAGGATTTTGGGGGGGATTTTGGGGGGGATTTCGGGGGTCCCCAGGATTTTGGGGGGGATTTCGGGGGGTCCCCAGGATTTTGGGGGGATTTTGGGGGGATTTTGGGGGTCCCCTGGATTTGGGGGGGATTTTGGGGGTCCCCCCAGGATTTTGGGGGTTCCTCAGGATTTTGGGGTGATTTTTGGGGGTCCCCCCAGGATTTTAGGGGGATTTTGGGGGTCCCCCCAGGATTTTGGGGGGATTTCGGGTCCGTACCTCTCTTGTCCCTGCGGGATTTGTGGGGGCTCGGGCCGGGGGTCCCGGGGGCTCGGGGGGGCGGCGCCCGGCGGCTGCTCCTCGGCCTTGGAGATCTTGGACACCGAGGCGAAGATGCCTCACGGCCAGTACGGACCAGTATGGACCAGTACGGACCAGTATAAACCAGTACGGAAAAGTGTGGACTGAGTACGGACCAGTACGGACCAGTATGGACCAGTACGGACCAGTATGAACCAGTACGGACCAGTATGGACCAGTATAAACCAGTACGGACCAGTATAAACCAGTATGGAAAAGTGTGGACTGAGTACGGACCAGTACGGACCAGTATGGACCAGTATAAACCAGTACGGAAAAGTATGGACTGGTACGGACCAGTATGGACCAGTATGGACCAGTATGGACCAGTATGAGCCAGTAAGGACCAGTATAGACCAGTACGGACCAGTACGGACCAGTATGGACCAGTACGGAAAAGTGTGGACTGGTATGGACCAGTACGGACCAGTACGGACCAGTATGGACCAGTATAAACCAGTACGGAAACGTGTGGACTGAGTACGGACCATTACGGACCAGTACGGACCTGTACATACCAGTATGGACCAGTATGGACCAGTACGGACCCGTATGGACCAGTATGAACCAGTATGGACCAGTACGGACCAGTATGGACCAGTATGGACCAGTACATACCAGTATGGACCAGTACGGACCAGTATGGACCAGTACGGACCAGTACGGGCCAGTATAAACCAGTATGGACCAGTACGGACCAGTATAAACCAGTATGGGCCAGTATGGACCAGTATGAACCAGTAGGGACCAGTATGGATCAGTACCGACCAGTACGGACCAGTACGGACCAGTACGGACCAGTATGGACCAGTATAAACCAGTACGGAAAAGTGTGGACTGGTACGGACCAGTACGGACCAGTACGGACCAGTATGGACCAGTAGGGACCAGTACGGACCAGTACGGACCAGTACGGACCAGTAGGGACCAGTATGGATCAGTACCGACCAGTATGGACCAGTATGGACCAGTATGAACCAGTATAGACCAGTATGGACTGGTACGGACCAGTATGGACCAGTATGGGCCAGTACGGACCAGTATGGACCAGTATAAACCAGTATGGACCAGTATGGACCAGTATGGACTGGTATGGACCAGTGAGGACCAGTACGGACCAGTGTGGACTCGTCCAGGCCAGTATGGATCAATCCAAACCAGTATGAACCAGTCCAGACCCAGCCCCACCCCGGGGGTCCCAGCCCCACCAGAGGGTCCCGGGGTCCCAGCCCCACCCCGGGGTCCCAGCCCCACCCGGGGGTCCCTGCCCCATCCTGGGGGTCCCAGCCCCACCCCGGGGGTCCCAGCCCCACTCTGGGGTCCCAACCCCACCCGGGGTCCCAACCCCACCGGAGGGTCCCTGCCCCATCCTGGGGTCCCAGCCCCACCCCGGGGTCTCAGCCTCACCCTGGGGGTCCCAGCCCCACCCCCGGGGGTCCCAGCCCCACTCTGGGGGTCTCAGCCCCACCCCCGGGGGTCCCAGCCCCACTCTGGGGGTCTCAGCCCCACCAGAGGGTCCCGGGGTCCCAGCCCCACTCTGGGGTCCCAGCCCAACCCTGGGGGTCCCAAAGGTCCCAGCCCCCCACCTGGGGGCCCCAGCCCCACCCCCGAGGGTCTCAACCCACCCCCAGAGGGTCCCAGGGATCCCAGCCCCACCCTGGGGGTCCCAGCCCCACCAGAGGGTCCCGGGGTCCCAGCCCCACCCCGGGGGTCTCAGCCCCATCCCCGGGGGTCTCAGCCTCACCCTGGGGTCCCAGCCCCACTCTGGGGGTCTCAGTCCCACTCTGGGGTCCCAGCCCCACCCCCGGGGGTCCCAGCCCCACTCGGGGCTCCCACTCTGGGGTCTCAGCCCCACCCCGGGGTCTCAGCCCCACCCCGGGGTCCCACCCCCCAGAGGGTCCCAGGGGTCCCAGCCCACTCTGGGGGTCTCACCCCCCAGGGGTCCCAGCCCCACCAGAGGGTCCCAGCCCCACCCTGGGGTCTCACCCCCCCGAGAGTCCCACCCCCCCTCCGGGGGTCGCGGGGGTCCCAGCCCTACCCCGGGGGTCTCAGCCCCACTCTGGGGGTCCCAACCCCACCCTGGGGGTCCCTGCCCCATCCTGGGGGTCTCAGCCCCACCCCGGGGTCCCACCACCCCCGAGGGTCCCAGCGCCCCCCGAGGGTCCCAGCGCCCCCGAGGGTCCCACCCCCCCGGGGGTCGCGGGGTCCGTACCCTGTTTGGGGGGCAGATGAAGTACCGCACCCCCCACGCTGCCGTCGTTCTTCCCCTCGGGCTCGTCCAGCTCCACCCCGCCCACTGCCCGCTGGCGAAGGCCGTGGTGCCGCAGAACCGCAGCGTGCCCACCTGGGGGCGGGGAAACACCCGAATGTGTCCCAAAATATCCCAAAAATGTCCCCTAAATATCCCCAAAATGTCCCAAAAATATCCTCGAAAATATCCCAAAAATATCCTCGAAAATATCCCAAAAATATCCCCAAAATATCTTCAAAATTATCCCAAAAATATCCGAAGATATCCCAAAAATATCCCCAAAATATCCCCAAAAATATGCCCAAAATATCCCAAAAATATCCTAAAAATATCCCAAAATTATCCCCCCAAAAATAACCTCACAGTCTCCCAGAAAACTCGATCCCCAAAATCCACCTGAGCCCCGGCACATCCCGTGGTGCCGCAGAACCGCAGCGTGCCCACCTGGGGGCGGGAAACACCAAAAATATCCCAAAATATCCCAAAAATATCCCAAAAATATCCCCAAAATATCCCAAAAATATCCTCGAAAACATCCCAAAAATATCCCCAAAGTATCTTCAAAATTATCCCAAAAATATCCGAAAATATCCCAAAAATATCCCAAAAATATCCCCAAAAATATCCCCAAAATATCCCCAAAATATCCCGAAAATATCCCCCAAAATATCCCCAAAATATCCCCCAAAATAACCTCACAGCCCCCCAAAAACGCAACCCCCAAAATCCTCCTGAGCCCCAGCTCAGCCCGTGGTGCCGCAGAACCGCAGCGTGCCCACCTGGGGGCGGGAAACACCCGAATGTATCCCAAAATATCCCCAAAAATATCCCCTAAATATCCCCAAAATGTCCCAAAAATATCCTCGAAAATATCCCAAAATATCCCCAAAATATCTTCAAAATTATCCCAAAAATATCCGAAGATATCCCAAAAATATCCCCAAAAATATCCCCAAAAATATCCCCAAAAATATCCCAAAAATATCCCAAAAATATCCCCAAAATATCCCCCAAAATAACCTCAGAGCCCCCCGAAAACCCGACCCCCAAAATCCACCTGAGCCCCAGCACAGCCCGTGGTGCCACAGAACCATAGCGTGCCCACCTGGGGGCGGGAAACACTCAAAATGTCCCAAAATATCCCCAAAAGATCCCAAAATATCCCAAAAATATCCCCAAAAATATCCCCAAAATATCCGAAAAATATCCCAAAATTATCCCAAACATATCCCCAAAATATGCCCAAAATACCCCAAAAATATCCCAAAAAATATCCCAAAAATATCCAAAAATATCCCAAAAATATCCCAAAAATATCCCCAAAATATCCCCAAAAATATCCCCAAAATATCCCCAAAATATCCCAAAATATCCCCCAAAATATCCCAAAAATATCCCAAAAATATCCCCAAAAATATCCCCAAAATATCCCAAAAATATCCCCAAAAATATCCCAAAAATATTTCAAAAATATCCCCAAAAATATCCCAAAAATATCCCAAAAATTTCCCAAAAATATCCAAAAATATCCCCAAAAATATGCCCAAAAATATCCCCCAAAATATCCCAAAATTATCCCCCCAAAAAATAACCTCACAGCCCCCAAAAACCCGACCCCAAAATCCACCTGAGCCCCAGCACAGCCCGTGGTGCCGCGCAGAACCGCAGCGTGCCCACCTGGGGGCGGGAAACACCTGAAAATGTCCCAAAATATCCCAAAATGTCCCAAAATATCCCAAAAATATCCCAAAAATATCCTCGAAAATATCCCAAAATATCCCAAAAATATCCCTAAAATATCCCAAAATATCCCCCAAAAATATCCCAAAAATATTTCAAAAATATCCCCAAAATATCCCAAAAATATCCCAAAAATATCCCAAAAATATCCAAAACTATCCCCAAAAATATCCCAAAATATCCCAAAAATATCCCAAAATATCCCAAAAATATCCCCAAAATATCCCAAAAATATCCCCCAAAAATATCCCAAAAATATTTCAAAAATATCCCCAAAAATATCCCAAAAATATCCCAAAAATATCCTAAAAATATCCCAAAAATATCCCAAAATATCCCAAAAAATATCCCAAAATATCCCCAAAAATATCCCAAAAATATCCCAAAAATATCCCCAAAATAACCTCACAGCCCCCCAAAAAACCCGACCCCCAAAATCCTGCTGAGCCCCGGCACAGCCCGTGGTGCCGCAGAACCTCAGGGTGCTCACCTGGGGACGGGGACACACCTGGTGACACCTGGACCCCAAATCCTGGAGGGTTTGGGGGTGACACAGAAGCGGATTTGGGGTGACACAGCTGACACAGGTGACACACAGGTGACCACAGGTGACAGACAGGTGACACAGGGGCGGGTTTAGGGTGACACAGGTGACACACAGGTAACACACAGGTGACACAGGGCGGGTTTAGGGTGACACAGGTGACACACAGGTAACACACAGGTGACACAGGTGGGGTTTGGGGCGACACAGGTGACACAGGTGACACAGGGTGGGTTTAGGGTCACACAGGATGGGTTTGGGGTGACACAGGAGTGACTCTAGGGCCACACAGGTGACACACAGGTGACACAGGGTGGGTTTGGGGTCACACAGGTGACACAGGGGGTGACACAGGTGACACACAGGTGACACAGGGGTGGGTTTAGGGTCACACAGGATGGGTTTGGGGTGACACAGAGTGACTCTGGGGTCACACAGGGTGACATAGGGTGGCTCTGGGGTGACACAGAGCAGGTTTAGGGTGACACAGGTGACACACAGGTGACACACAGGTGACACACAGGTGACACAGGGCAGGTTTGGGGTGTTTGGGGATGCCCTGGAGTGGCTCTGAGGTCACACAGGATGGGTTTAGTGTCACACAGGTGACACAGGATGGGTTTGGGGTCACACAGGTGACACAGGGGGTGACACAGGTGACACAGATGGGGTTTGGGGTCACACAGGATGGGTTTGGGGTGACACAGAGTGACTCTAGGGTGACACAGGTGACACAGGGTGGGTTTGGGGATGCCCTGGATGGGTTTGGGGTCACACAGGTGACACAGGTGAGACAGGGCGGGTTTGGGGTCACACAGGAGGGTTTGGGGTCCCACCTGTCGCTGTCCAGGCGCACCCTGTCCCCCAGCTGCAGCCCCAGGCACAGCAGCATCAGGGTCCCGGGCAGGTTGTCGTGAGTTGGGCAGGGTGACACGGGGCAGGTTTGGGGTGACACAGGTGACACAGGTGGGTTTACAGGTGACACAGGGCGGGTTTGGGGTGACACAGAGTGACTCTGGGGTCACACAGGTGACACAGGGTGGGTTTGGGGTCACACAGGTGACACAGGGCGGGTTTGGGGTCACACAGGCGTGACACACAGGTGACACACAGGTGACTCAGGTCCCACCTTGCCGCTGTCCAGGCGCACCCTGTCCCCAGCTGCAGCCCCAGGCACAGCAGCATCAGTGTCCCCGGCAGGTTGTCGTAGTTGGGCAGGGTGACACAGGGCAGGTTTGGGTGACACAGGTGACACAGGAGTGGGTTTGGGGGTCACACAGGTGACACACAGGTGACACAGGTGACACAGGGCGGGTTTGGGGTGTTTGGGGATGCCATAGTGGCTCTGGGGTGACACAGGGAGGTTTGGGGTCACACAGAGTGACTCTGGGGTCAACAGGTGACACAGGGCGGGTTTGGGGTCACCAGGTGACACAGGGGATGACACAGGTGACACAGGGGTCACAGGATGGTTTGGGGTCACACAGAGTGACTCTGGGGTCACACAGGTGACACAGGGCAGGTTTGGGGTCACACAGGTGACACAGGTGACACAGGGTCCCACCTTGCCGCTGTCCAGGCGCACCCTGTCCCCAGCTGCAGCCCCAGGCACAGCAGCATCAGTGTCCCGGCAGGTTGTCGTAGTTGGGCAGGGTGACGCGGGGCAGGCTGCAGCTCAGGGCACCGCGTCCAGCAGCAGCCGCCGCAGCTCCCGCGCCGCCTCGGCCGCCTCGGCCCGGTCAGCGCCATGTCCGTGGGGTCGGCACCACCTCGGCCGCCACCTGGCCCTTGCTGTTCTGGGGGCAACGGGGGTGCAGGGGTCACAGGTGGTGCTGGGGTGGTCAGAGGTTGTTCTGGGGTGGTCTCAGGTGGTTCTGGGGTGGTTGTGGGGGTGGCCAGCAGGTGGTTTTGGGGTGATCAGGAAGTGGTTCTGGGGTGGCCTCAGGTGTGGTGGTCTGGGGTGGTCAGGGTGTAGTTCTGGGAGTGGTCTCAAATGATTCTGGGGATCAGGTCTCAGGTGGTTCTGGGGTGGTCTCAGAGTGGTTCTGGGGTGGTCTCAGGTGGTTTGAGGTGGTCTCAGGTGGTTCTGGGGTGGTCTCAGGTGGTTCGTGGGGTGGTCTACAGGTGGTTCTGGGTGGTTGTGGGGTGGCCACAGGTGGTTTTCAGGTGATCTGCAGGTGGTTCTGGGGTGGTCAGGGGGTGGTTCTGGGTGGTTGTGGGGTGGCCACGGGTGGTTTTGGGGTGATCTCAGGTGGTTCTGGGGTGGTCACAGGTGGTTCTGGGTGGTTGTGGGATGGCTCAGGGGTGGTTTGGGTGGTCTCAGGTGGTTGTGGGGTAGTCACAGGTGGTTCTGGGGTGGTCACAGGTGGTTCTGGGTGGTTGTGGGGTGGTCAGGAGTGGTTGTGGTGTGGTCTCAGGTGGTTGCTGGGGTGGTCTCAGGTGGTTCTGGGGTGGTCACAGGTAGTTCTGGGGTGGTCTCAAATGATTCTGGGGTGGTCTCAGGTGGTTCTGGGGTGATCACAGGTGGTTCTGGGGTGGTCTCAGGAGTGGTTCTGGGGTGGTCTCAGGTGGTTCTGGGGTGGTCACAGGTGGTTCTGGGTGGTTGTGAGGGTGGTCACAGGTGGTTCTGGGGTGGTCATGGGTGGTTGTGGGGTGGTCACGGGTGGTTCTGGGTGGTTCTGGGGTGGTCTCAGGTAGTTGTGGGGTGGTCCAGAGGTGATTCTGGGGTGGTCTCAGGTGGTTCTGGGGTGGTCTCAGGTGGTTCTCAGGTGGTTGTGGGGTGGTCAGGGGTGGTTGTGGTGTGGTCTCAGGTGGTTCTGGGGTGGTCTCAGGTGGTTCTGGGTGGTCACAGGTAGTTCTGGGGTGGTCTCAAGTGGTTCTGGGGTGGTCACAGGTGGTTCTGGGTGGTTCTGGGGTGGTCTCAGGTGGTTCTGGGGTGGTCTCAGGTACTTCTGAGAGGTTGTGGGATGGCCATGGGTGGTTCTGGGGTGGCCACGGGGGGTTCTGGGGTGGTCAGTGATGGTCACAGGTGGTTCTGGGGTGGCCACAGGTGGCCATGGATACTGCACAGCCCCAAACCCCAAATCCCTGATCACCCCAAATCCCCCCAAATCCCTAAAATCCCAGAGCCCCAGACCCCCAAAATCCCCCCAAACGTACCCTGAGGGCGGAGTCGGCCCTGTGCTCCAGCAGGCACCGCCCCAAACCCCAAACCCCAAATTCCCAAACCCCCAAATCCCTGAGCCCTTCTGAGCTCTCCACCCCCCAGACCCCCAAAATCCCCCCAAAACCCCCCAAAATCTCCCCCAATCGTACCCTGAGGGCGGGGTCAGCCCCGTGCTCCAGCAGGCACCGCCCCAAATCCCAAACCCCAAACCCCAAATCCCCCAAATCCCCGAACCCCCCGACCCCAAACCCCCAAAATCCCCCAAAACCCCCAAAATCTCCCCCAATCGTACCCTGAGGGCGGGGTCGGCCCGTGCTCCAGCAGGCACCGCCCCAAACCCCAAATTCAAATCCCCCAAATCCTCGAACCCCTCTGAGCCCTCCCGACCCCAAACCCTCCCAGACTCCCCAAAATCCCCCAAAATCCCCAAACGTACCCTGAGGGCGGGGTCGGCCCCGTGCTCCAGCAGGCACCGCCCCAAACCCCAAACCCCAAACCCCAAAATCCCCCAAATCCCTGAGCCCCCGACCCCAAACCCCCAAAATCCCCCCAAAACCCCCCAAAAATCTCCCCCAATCGTACCCTGAGGGCGGGGTCAGCCCCGTGCTCAGCAGGCACCGCCCCAAACCCCAAATTTCCAAATCCCCCCAAATCCCTCGAACCTCTAAACCCTCCGACCCAAAACCCCCCAGACCCCCAAAATCCCCCAAAATCTCCCCCAAACGTGCCCTGAGGGCGGAGTCGGCCCCGTGCTCCAGCAGGCACCGCCCCAAACCCCAAATTCCCAAATCCCCCAAATCCCTGAGCCCTTCTGAGCTCAAACCCCCAGACCCCCCAAAATCCCCCAAAATCTCCCCCAAACGTACCCTGAGGGCGGGGTCAGCGCCTGTGCTCCAGCAGGCACCGCCCCAAATCCCAAATCCCAAATCCCCAAATCCCCGAACCCTCTAAGCCCTCCCCGACCCCAAACCCCCCAGACCCCCAAAATCCCCCAAAACCCCCCAATCGTGCCCTGAGGGGCGGGGTCGGCCCTGTGCTCCAGCAGGCACCGCCACAAATCCCAAATCCCCCAAATCCTCGAACCCCTCTAAGCCCTCCCGAGCCAAAACCCCCAGACCCCCAAAACCCCCAAAATCTCCCCCAATCGTACCCTGAGGGCGGGGTCGGCCCCGTGCTCCAGCAGGCACCACCCCAAACCCCAAATTCCCCCAAATCCATCCAATATCCTCTGAGGCCTCCGACCCCCAAACCCCCCAGACCCCCAAACCCCCCAAAATCTCCCCCAAACGTACCCTGAGGGCGGGGTCGGCCCCGTGCTCCAGCAGGCACCGCACCGCCCCCAGGCACAGGTTGGAGGCCGCGATGTGCAGCGCGGTGCCGTGGCTGAAATCGCTGCAGGTCGAGTGCAGAACTGCGGGAACGGGGGAAACTGAGGCACGGGGCACCCCAAAAAATACGGGGAGGGGACGTGGGTGAACGGGGGTTCCGAAAAAAATCCCCAGGGAATCCGAAAAATCGCTTGGGGAAACTGAGGCACAGGGAGGGAAAAGTAAAAAAATAAAAAAACAAAAATCGGACGGGAAACTGAGGGCACGCTAAAAACACGGGGGACCCCAAAAAACAGAAGGGAAACTGAGGCAGGGGACATGAGGGGCACCCCAAAACACGGGGACCCCAAAACCACCAAAACCAGAGGGGAAACTGAGGCACGGAGCAAGGAGGGCACCCCAAAAACACGGGGACCCCAAAAACCGGGGGGAAACTGAGGCACGGGACAAGCGGGGGACACCCCATAGTGGCAGGGACACCCCAAAAACATGGGGTGACCCCAAAAACCTCCAAAACCAGAGGGGGAAACTGAGGGAAGAGGATCCCCAAAAACCAGAGGCCCGGGGCAGGAGTCGGGATGAGCTCGGGCACATCTCGCCCGCCCTGCCCTGGGGGTTTTGGGGTGCCAGTCCCGATTTTGGGGGCTCATTCCCGATTTGGGGTGCCAGTCCCGATTTGGGAGCTCATTCCCGATTTGGGGTGCCCCAAAACCTGGGGGATCCCCAAAATCCACAGACCCGAGCAGGGTCGGGATGAGCTCGGGCACATCCACCCTGCCCTGGGGGTTTTGGGGTGCCAGTCCCGACTCGGGGGTGCCAGTCCCGTTTTGGGGTGTCAGTCCCGATTTTGGGGCTCATTCCCGACTCGCGGGGCTCATTCCCGATTTGGGGGTGCCCCAAAACCTCGGGGGTCCCCAAAACCACAGACCCGGGGCAGGGTCGGGATGAGCTCGGGCACATCCCGCTCTCCCTGCCCTGGGGGGTTTTGGGGTGCCAGTCCCGACTCAGGGTACCAGTCCCGATTTGGGGATGCCAGTCCCGATTTTGGGGGCTCATTCCCGCTTTGGGGGGTCATTGGGGATTTTAGCGGTGCCCCCTCACCTCGGGGGATCCCCAAAAACCACAGACCCGGAGCAGGGTCGGGATGATCTCGGGGACATCGGAGGGTTTGGGGACATCCCGCCCTCCCCGGGGGGTTTTGGGGTGTCATTCCCGATTTTGGGGTGTCATTTCCGATTTGAGGGGTTCATTCCTCATTCAGAGAGGTCAGTGGCCATTTAGGGGTGCCCCAAAACCTCGGGGGGATCCCCAAAAATCCACAGACCCGGAGCAGGGTTGAGATGAGCTCGGGCACATCCCGCTCTCCCTGACCTGGGGGTTTTGGGGCGCCAGTCCCGACTCGGGGGTGCCAGTCCCGTTTTGGGGTGTCAGTCCCGATTTTGGGGCTCATTCCCGACTCGCGGGGCTCATTCCCGATTTGGGGTGCCCCAAAACCTCGGGGATCCCCAAAAAACCACAGACCCAGAGCAGGGTCGGGATGAGCTTGGGCACATCCGCCCTCCCCTAAGGGATTTTGGGGTGCCAGTCTCGATTTTGGGGTGTCATTCCCGATTCGAGGGGCTCATTCCTGATTCAGAGAGGTCAGTGGCCATTTGGGGTGCCCCAAAACCTCGGGGATCCCCAAAATTACAGACCCGGAGCAGGATCGGGATGAGCTCGGGCACATCTCGCCCGCCCTGCCCTGGGGGTTTTGGGGCGCCAGTCCCGATTTTGGGGGCTCATTCCCGATTTGGGGAGCCAGTCCCGATTTGGGAGCTCATTCCCGATTTGGGGGTGTCTCACTTCACCTCGGGGATCCCCAAAATCACAGACCCGGAGCAGGGTCGGGATGAGCTCGGGCACATCCGCTCTCCCTGACCTGGGGGTTTTGGGGTGCCAGTCCCGATTTTGGGGGCTCATTCCCGATTTGGGGTGCCAGTCCCGATTTGGGAGCTCATTCCCGATTTGGGGTGTCCACTTCACCTCAGGGGATCCCCAAAATCCACAGACCCGGAGCAGGGTCGGGATGAGCTCGGGGACATCGGAGGGTTTGGGACATCCCGCCCTTCCCGGGGGGTTTTGGGGTGCCAGTCCCGATTTTGGGGTGTCAGTCCCGATTTTGGGGCTCATTCCCGATTCGCGGGGCTCATTCCCGATTTGGAGGTGCCCCAAAACCTCGGGGGATCCCCAAAAACCACAGACCGGAGCAGGGTCGGGGATGAGCTCGGGCACATCCAGCCCTCCCTCCCTTAGGGGTTTTGGAGTGCCAGTCCCGATTTTGGGGTGTCATTCCCGATTTTGGGGCTCATTCCCGATTTGGGAGCTCATTCCCGATTTGGGGTGCCCCCTCACCTCAGGGATCCCAAAACCACAGACCCAGAGCAGGATCGGGATGAGCTCGGGGACATCGGAGGGGGTTTGGGGACATCCGCCCTGCCCTGGGGGTTTTGGGGCGCCAGTCCCGATTTTGGGGCTCATTCCCGATTTGAGGGGTCAGTGGGGATTTTGGGGCGCCCCTCACCTCAGGGATCCCCAAAACCACAGACCCGGAGCAGGATCGGGATGAGCTCGGGCACATCTCGCCCGCCCTGCCCTGGGGGTTTTGGGGCGCCAGTCCCGATTTTGAGGCTCATTCCCGATTTGGGGTGCCAGTCCCGATTTGGGAGCTCATTCCCGATTTGAGGGTGCCCCAAAACCTCGGGGGTCCCAAAACCACAGACCCGGAGCAGGGTCGGGATGAGCTCGGGCACATCCCTCCCTGCCCTGGCGGTTTTGGGGCGCCAGTCCCGATTTTGGGGTGTCATTACCGACTCGGGGGGGTCCGTGTGGATTTTGGGGGCGCCCCCCTCACCTCGGGGCGCGGCCGCGCGCAGCAGGGTGCGGATGAGCTCGGGCACGTCGGAAGTAGGCGGCGTAGTGCAGCGCGTTCATGTGCGTCCAGCGGCTGCGCAGCGCCGCGTCCCCGCCTAGCGCCAGCAGCCGCGTGGACAGACGGACAGCGGCCGCGGGGTCACCTGGGGACAGGGGGACAGTGGGGACATTGGGGACAGTGAGGACATTGGGGACATTGGGGACAGGGGGACGAGTGGGGACATTGGGGACACGGACGGGGACACGCCCGGCGTCCCCGCCCAGCGCCAGCAGCCGCGTGGACAGACGGACAGCGGCGCGGGGTCACCTGGGGACACAGTGGCGGCCCTGTCCCTGTCCTGTCCCTGTCCCTGTCCCATCCCTGTCCCTGTCCTGTCCCTGTCCCTGTCCCTGTCCCTGTCCCTGTCCTGTCCCGTCCCATCCCTGTCCCCCGTCCCTGTCC